>SNQN01003800.1:16569-47797 GCA_008642245.1 Bassia scoparia | reverse complement strand
TGGTATGTATGGTGGAGCCTTGGTGGTTGGTTCAAAGGGTTTTTGGTGGTGTTTTGTTGAAATTTTATTTGGGCTTTATCTCAAAAAGTCTCAAAATTTTGACATAAAAGAGGAAAAAGTTGAAAATAAAAGGCTCCATCGAGGAGACTCACTGGAAGTTTATTTATTTATGGCATGTGGCATAATTAAGCACTAAAGCTAGGCCATTTAGACCTAATCATATTTCATTAACCATTTCTAATGTAATTACGAACCTACCCTTATACTTTAATCAAAATAAATAACCATTAGAATGCGAGTATTGCCTGACCTTCGTCTTCTTCGTCTTCCCCCTCCTCTGTACTACAACTCCATTTTCGTGTCACTCGATCCTCTTCCTCCCTCTGCTATCCATTGTTTTCATTTCGCAATTATCTGTGCAAAAATTACAATGGAACACACAAAATTCCTATAAATACATATTTTCAATCCCTAAAAAATATAGGGAATTGTTCTTCATTTCCTTTCACACTATAACACCCAAATTTCAGCCTTCAATTTCGACATCTTCAACAATGCAAAAATAGCAAAAAAAAAAAAAAGGATAAACAGAAGTATTCATAAAATTCAAGGGGAATCTAAGCGTAAAAAGAAAAAAAACCAATAATCTGGCAAATAATAAATCTGGATGAAAAAAGGTATATTTTTTAAAAAATACCGGAAAAATCTTGGCAAAAAAATAAAATCTGTATAAAAATATTGAAATAAAAAACGTATTTTAAAAAAAAAAAATATCGAAATAATCTGGAAAAAAAGGGGAGTATTCCAAGTAATCAGACTAACATTCAAGTTTTTTTAATAAATAAAAATCAAAATCAACGAACGATGAAAATGAAATAAAATCAACATGAAAAACTGAAATGAAAATAAAAATCAACGAAAACGAAATGAATATAAAAAACAACATGAAAACGAAATGAAAATAAATAATTTCGCAAATTATATTGGTGTGCTGCAAATTGAAAACAAATGGTAAGAAGGGAAGGAAGAAGTGAGACAAAATGGAGTGTAGTACAGAGGAGGAGAAGGACGAAGTTCCAGGCATACTCGACATAACGTTGAGCGTTGAATTTCAAGAAATAAATAATATTTAATGAAATGACAAAAAGAATAAGTATATTGTAAATTTTGATTGAGTATAGGTAGGTTATAATTAAGATTAGTAATGGTTAATTGAAATATGATAGGGTCCAAATGGTAGCTTAAGTGTTTAATTATGCCACTGCGTAGATAAATAAAAACTTAGTGCAAGCGTAGATACAAAATTAATATGGTGACAATAGCATTACGACAAAATTAGGGCCACCATGTAGAATTTTTCCATTATTTTTTTATAGATGTCCTACAACCTTTTTAGTGATTTTATGGGTGAATACCCTTTCGAATTAGGGTTCGAAATTGGTTTTTTAAATATTCTGGCTTTTTTTGAAAAGCTAAATCACGCCCGCAATATCTACCGTATCCGCCCGCGTAATTGTTATTGAATTCCTTTTTAAACCAGACCCTTCCCTCTTTGATTGCCCATTCTGTTTCGCATTCATCCCAATTCAAAACTTTTCTTCAATACCATCTTCTGCCAACACCGATCGAAGTAGCAGCCACCACAACGGAGTAGCACCCACCTTATGCGCCCAACGGGAGCAATAGCCACCAACTCGCTGCCGCCATTAACGTAGCAACCAACCGTAGGTAATTAAAAAGTACAATAAAACACACATAATTAAATTTACAATCAAAATCAAACAACAATTTTTAATTAATAAATTTTTTTTTGTAAATTACTATTAATCTTGAACATATTATTTTCAATCCAACAATTAAGCAAAGAAAATAAAATAAAAAAAATCTAAAGTAGAACAAGGTAGGTTCGCCTACGAAGTAGAAACCCACCATTCGTTGGTTCGGCTACCAAGTAAACCCACATCGGTGGTTCGGCCTACAAACCGAACCCCCATTTGGGTGGGTTTATTGGTAGTTTCGAACCCAACCGATGTGGTTTACTTCGAGCGAACCCACCGTCGTGATCTACTTCGTAGCCAACCTATATATGTATAAAACATTAATTTTGGGCCAAAGAACTTAACGGAGTTGGGGTGCTCGATCCTCCAACGTCACGTACATAACTACATCGTCCATCGCGGTTTGACCTCTTCGTTTGCTGGTGATTCGGTACTGAGGTGAGTAGATAGACTTTTTGGCTAGAATTGGTGGCGGTGCTAACTTCATGGTTGGTGGATCTGGACTAGTATTGGATGGTGGACAACAAGTTATGGGTGATGGTGGTGAGTTAGTAAGAGATAGGATGAAATGAGAGAGTAAGGGTAATTGAGTAATTCACTAACGTATTGCGGGCGAAATACGGAGTATTGCGGGCGTTGTTTAACAAAACCCTTTTTTTTGTATTAAAGACAATCACTTTTGGCAAAAGCCAAAACATGATCACCAATGTTAATTTCCCTATTTCTTATATTACACTACTTCAACCGTCACTTATTTGTCAAACAATAACAAATCACAATCAACTTCAACCATTACTAGTCAACAACTACAATTATCCCCTACAACTCATATCTACATCTATCACTAACAGTGTAACAGCTACCTATACTCCTTGATTTACCAAACGTACCTTTAATTGATTGAGGGGCATGGATGTCTTTTTATGTGGACARTGCCATCACCTCTCCCTTCTCTTATATGATAGAGATTTGTATTTAATAATTTTTTTAAAAAATAYAYCTGACTTTGCTCCTCTTTCTTTATGTTATACACCCCATTAACTCATCTAGTATGATGAATATATTTAGGGACTTCTTTTTTTAGCAACTACTCCATGCATCTTAATTTGTTTGTTACTATAGAATATTGGGTACAAGGAAAGATAAACTTTGATTTTCAATGATATATAAGAAAAAATATTTTCATCTGACATCTTGTTAMAATCGTCTCAATGCATAGTTTTTTATTATCAAATTTTTGTAAATTTTTGTAAAATGTAGTGAAAGATATTAAGGTTTAGACAAGTACATTAAAAATTGTGCAAAAAAAAACGTAACAAACTTTTTGAGACGGAGGGAGTATGAATTATGAATTCGAGCATTGGGTACGAGGGGTTCATTTGTATTACATTAAGAAACAATTTCTGGCATGCTAAAGTTTCAAGTAATAGCTCTTGGGCTTTGCAAAAGATCATTAAAAAGGGCAAGATTATTGCAAGATTCCAAGACTCCCTTCCAGACTCTGCCACATCAGCTTTCCACTAACTTTTTACTTTTAAGACTCACATCAAGACTCTCTACATTTTTATACTTTATCCCAAGACTCCAACCAAGACTCTCTTTATTCTTTTTAAAAAAAATTAAAAATGTCAAATTTGATTTTTTTTTTAAAAAAAAAGTAAAATGACCTAATCGAAATTGGACAAGTGTCCAACAAGAGTCTTGAGTTGGGTCTTGAAAATCAAAACCCAACTCAAGAATCCATAGAATCTTGAGCAAGATTATTGCTTGAGACTCACAAAAGTCTTTAATCAAGACTCTTCTCAAGACTTGCAATAATCTTGCCCTTAYTCTCAGGTTTTTATTGGATAGTTGTGGTGGTTGAAAGTCCATCGTTATAGGTGCACATTTCTCTATCAAGAAGGCTTATGGACATCTCCGAGAACCTAAACCCAAGGTGTACTGGAGGAGATTTGTTTGTAGTAACTCATCTAGTCCAAAAGGCATGTTCATTTTATGGTTGAGTCTTTTGAATAGGCTCACAACAGAGGATACAATGAGTAAATTGGATCCAACTATCCAAGGTTTCAAAAAACCTGTTGTGTTTGCAAGCAAAAAGATGAATCAGTGATACACTTGTTTTTTAGTTGTCCTTTTTCTGCTGCTGTGTGGGGGGAAGATGCTAGATGGCTTATACGTCCATAGACATARTCTGCCGTGGGATGCTGAGGTCGCTCAAGCACTTCAAAGAAGTAGGAAAKGGATGACCAAAGTAAGGCTTATAGAGCCTAGAGCTGCTGCTGCTGTTTGTCCTTGAGCAAAGGGGTTGTCTTTGCCTTGGTTTGACTGTGTATGTTTGGCCTCTTTTGTCTCCACTCTTCCTAGAAGATGGGAGGTATTAGAGAGGAGGCKTTTGCTGATTTTGGTTAATAAATTCCTTAATTAACAAAAAAAATCAGCACTGGGTAAAATTTTTATGTATTTTCATATGCTCCTAAGAATTTTAATGCCCTATCCAACAGCCAATAAATTGAAGTGCATACTACGACAAAAATCATAGCAACTTGAAAACAAAAGGCCAAGCTAGATGCTCCTTCGACCTTAGTCCTTGCAACATTATCATCCGAACGACTCACGAGGCAAAGTAATAAAAAGTCGGTCATTGTCTATAAGAACCTTCAATATACACTAGTATGAGTCAKCAATTTCTATTCAGTTGGGTTAACACAATCAAGCTACAAATTGAATATCACAAATGTGCCTCTCAGATCATGTAGATTGTACTACTTGTTATTGATAGCGTGTTGAAGTTCAGCCAAAAAATCCATCTGCGAGCCAGTTGATATTATCTGTAAAAATTAGAAATTATCACATAAGAGCTCTAACAGACACCATTGTACTTTTTCCGTTTCTAATTAGTTGCAAACAAGTGATTTGAAACGATATTAAGAAAAAGAGGAAAGAAAAAAGGGAAAAGGGAAATATGCCGTATTAAGAGGAAAGAGAAGAGAGAAGGAAGAGAAAGGAATACCATATTTGATCCATACCTACATGCACTTGGACTTTGTTTAAGAGGAAGTACGAGAGTAGTATAGTTATTTGCCATTAAAAGAGTCCTCAATAAAAGTTTGGATCTAAGCAGATTACCTATGACATTTGCCGACAAAAGAAAACTGAAATTAGAAAATGAGTAAAATGAAGAAAGAGAGTGAGCTATGTCTTTCACAAACGCCCATAAAAGTAGCATTACCTGATGGGGCATACCAGAAATTTCCCCTAAACTAGCCGCGCCATTAGTCCTGTGTTACATATTAATCCTAGGTCTAGTTCGTGCAGGCCATAGATAAACAAAACATGATATTTCACGTCTATGCCAAAACGTATTGGATCTTTCTACTGTTGCTAACGACACAACGAACCACATGCTAGAATAGCTACAGACAGAAGACAAGCAAACAAACAAAATCGTCAACTAAACTGTTTGCCTACACCACAGAACGCAAAGAACACTATCTCCCAAAGATCAAGGAAATGATAATTACCTGTTATAGGGATTCTTTTAATGAAAAGAAAACTATCCATGGTATTAAGCAATATCAAAACAGACACGAATAAAAGTATGGTATTAGCAAGCACATCGCTCAATCATAATATCAAACAAACCTTTCTTCTATCTCGGATGGTTGCTTCATTTCGTCTTCAGCATATTAGGAGGTTGTCTCCCTATTTTGGTTGTGACCACATTTGTAATTAATGCTAGAATAATAAAATTATGAGATCTTTCGCTCTTTGGGAGTAGTAATTCCGTTATCATCGTGGGACAAACAAAACCTCATTGAAGGTGTTTAACTCATGAAGCATAATGTACACCTAAGGATAAAAAAATGAAAGATGCATTGAATTCCCTAAACCCTAACCATTCCTAATCAAAAACCTATCAGTTCACCGTTCACATGATAGTTAAGTATTTTAGCATTGAACTAATGAATAATTAGAATAATAATTTGACAAAATTTCATGCTTACAGATTCATATGTTCARAAAACAAACATATGTTACAATTTCAAGGGTATTTGGAAGCAATATTTTGTAGGCCGCAGCCCATAGGATAGGCAGTGAATTAGAAGAAAAAAATAAATAGAATTATTTTTTTTTTATTTTTTTGTAAAAAAGAAGGGTACACAACAATTTCTCTAAATGGTAGAACCATCGTTGTTCATACCTTCTGCATAGTTGACATGATTTATCTCTTATATTCATGTAACCATGAGAAAAATGACATATTGACCGAGGTGAAAAGGTTTTCGTTGAAAAAAGAGACAAAAAGGCCAAATTAATTAATGTTAAAATAGAGAACGTTTATTGTCAATATGGATTAAATATCTCATTAGCAACCAAAAGCTGTAGGTGCTAATACATCTAAAGACAATACAACTAATAGATACACCCAAAAAGTAATTTTATTCACCTAACCTTCAAACACTAACATTTTATACCCTTTCACCGTGCACTATGTTTGTTAACTTGATCAWWATTCCTTAATACACCTCCAAATATTGAGCAAACCAGCTCAATATATAGAATACCAAACTAACTAAAATTCATTGCTATTGTTTTATCATAAAAAARGATAAATGTCAAAAAWATTCCAAACATTAACTATGGTTTTTATTAATTTTCTCATAAACCCCTCTTTAAGGTCCATTGAAGTTATGGTTTCTTTTTTCCCTTAATGCTCATTATGGTTTCTTTTTTACCCTAAAAATTGAAGTAATTGGCAAAAAAGTTGGTGTGATAGACATTGGCAAGCAAATTGAGAGATAATTGCTTCCGTTGGTTTGGTCATGTAAGACGAGATCTTAGGGAGCACAGTAAGAAGAGTGGAAGAATGAGATCACAGAAATTTCAAACGAGGTAGAGGGAGACTGAAAATGACTTGGTTGTAAGGAGTTAAAAAAGATTTGAGACAAATAAATTGCATGAGAATGAAGTTTTTGATCGTAGGGGATGGAGGAGAAAAATCTATGTGAATGACCACACGAAATCGCGTAGCCGACCGAACTTATGAAACTAAGGCTTTCATAATCACTCGTCATGGTCCATGTAAAATGTTCTGTGATTCGAATTTTTCACTATTTACTTCATACAATAAATGTAGTTTAGTTTTAATGACTTTCAGTATGGGAAATTAGGGTTCACGTATCGGAACACTTCAAAATATTCATTAGTGGTAAATAGACTTTTCACGTAGATGCCACCTTCTCTCTCCTCTTATATAAAAGAGATTAACTACATTGTAATCATCTGCAAGTAGAAACAGTATTCTACCGTGAATGGTCACTAACTCACTACTCAGTAGTGGTAAGCAACAAAAAAAGTGATACGCCTAAACTCTACCTTCAACACATGCAACATGCTTGGATCACACAAGCTRATATTGCTGGAAGCATACTATCTAATCTCCAAATTTAGAAATTTTATTCAATTCCTAATTTTAACAGACTTGCTCACAAAAGTAACTTAGGAGTTAAGAATTGTGCTTTCAGCAACTCCCTGTGTCATCGCAAACATCATCAACCAATAGAAGGGTATACTTATAATTATTCCTTGATATAAAATCTTATTCTGGATTACCAAAACCAAAGAAGAANTCTCTCTCCTCTTATATAAAAGAGATTAACTACATTGTAATCATCTGCAAGTAGAAACAGTATTCTACCGTGAATGGTCACTAACTCACTACTCAGTAGTGGTAAGCAACAAAAAAAGTGATACGCCTAAACTCTACCTTCAACACATGCAACATGCTTGGATCACACAAGCTCATATTGCTGGAAGCATACTATCTAATCTCCAAATTTAGAAATTTTATTCAATTCCTAATTTTAACAGACTTGCTCACAAAAGTAACTTAGGAGTTAAGAATTGTGCTTTCAMCAACTCCCTGTGTCATCGCAAACATCATCAACCAATAGAAGGGTATACTTATAATTATTCCTTGATATAAAATCTTATTCTGGATTACCAAAACCAAAGKAGAATTAGTGTCTTTCTATCAAAGTTATGATTGACTAGTTTAAATCCAAAAGGTGCAATTCAAATGAAGGAACTCAAAAATTTGTTATCTGACTCGTCTCCAAAGATCCTTATCCAAAAGATTTTAATGGGAAGCAACAAGTTATTTACTCACCAGATAGATCTACAGTAGGATCACTTAAGCAACGTATAGCTGTTCTCCAACCTGCATATAATGGAGAAAAAAGATTAGAACTACAAATGTGGTAGGTCTGTGCACGCTTTAATATATTGCCTGTCACATATACAAGAGATCTATCTTTTTGTAAAAACACATTATCAAAAGAAACCTTGAATCATGCCATTGGAATAGTTCTTTGTGTCCAATGACTATGTTAAAAAAATCTCTTTGATATTAAATAACAACCATGCTCACAAACTGCCCATTGTTTTGAAGTAAGATGGCTTTAAACTACAAGTACATCACAGCAAACCAGAGCTTAAAAGGTGTTAAGTAAGACCGACGTAAACTACAAGTAGATCACACTAGCCCAGAGCTTAGAATCACTAAGGGACCCATGTGCCGAGAGAAAAAGAAATAATCTTTTGCCAAAATAGAAAACGTAAAACTAATTTGCAACTTTATAAAACGGAAAATGGTACAAGTATTAAAAAAAGAAGAAAAAAAAGGAGGAAGTATATCAACATACTAACAGATAAAAATTAATCACWWAAGCAAGAAACAGAATATATACTCAGCATACAAGCAGACAAATATAAAACTCATATTAAACTTTCTGGTTCTTTCTGTTCACTAACTGCAGAGCAGTKTTCTAATTTTCCTATGGTCATTTTGAATGTTAGAAACTCCACAAACTGTAACTTTTCTGCCTTTCCTTAAGCAAATATAGTTAACAAAATGGACTTAGTCCAAAATCACACTACCAACAACAAAAGATCCTTCAGAAAGAGGGAATGAATAACTATCACTGAGGGTACGATAGATATCAAATATCAGAAGGAAAGCAATAAAAAGATGAAAACAGAACCAGCAGAACCATATATATCTGAAAGCAAAAGGCGTAAGAATAGAAATGCAAAGTCATTTATATACTTCTAATAATAGAAGGGGTGATTATCAACCCTTCAATCTTGTCCATCTAGCATGTTAACGCCCAAATCATACACTATAAAAATATACAAGGGAAGAAATCGGTGAYGAATAGGRAAAGTTACATACGTTCATGCAAAAGCTGAGAAGCTTCACTTCTACAACAACCATTTAAAGCTATCATCTGTGGGCGAAAACTTTCAGATTGATCTCCACTTGAGGCACTCTGTAAACCAGTGACAAGATTCTTGTCCCCATCATTTGAATGGAGATTGCTTGTTCTTTCAGAACGATCTAAAGCAAAATAAAATCAAATACAAACAATATCACATTAGTGATTAAAAATACCCTACAGAACCCATACATTGACATATTATTTTAAATTGCATACGGTTCCATACACATAATGTTCAATAACAAGAAACAAAAAAAAAATGTTAATTGCTGTGTTCTCCTATCTTTTTCAGTACCTGTTTAAGCTATGAAAATAGGTGATTGAATTTGTGTCAAGTTCAAAAATCCTTTATATTGAAATTAGTGTCAAGTTTCCATGCTTCAGAGTTCACAGCAAATAAATTCTTCTCAAGCAACCAGTAAGAGGCATTTTCGAGGGATAGAAATACCCCTAAAATATTGATAAACCATCAATATTCATAGGTCAAGAAGAACAAGTATATCAAGTTACAGAGAAATTGTATTACAAAATCAGTATGCATGTAAGAAAATTTACAAAAATCCATCCACACAAGTCACACCCCATCTTWCATAGCTTGATGCGGACATCAATGCAGCGAGGATTCGTARAGTACAGAAATTCTGATTTYCAACATTTAAGAAACTAATAGCTAGTAAGCAGATTAACTTGCAGACTAAAACTTCATATCCCAGTATCCCACCATTGAATATCTGTGTCTTAACACACTCCTGTATTAAGTGTCCGATGGTGATGCTCCATGCCTTTCAAACATTAATTAAACTCTTTACCTTCCCACAAAGTTTTCTCCTCCTTCTCTTAAGGATGGAAAGTTATGTACCTATCGTGATATTTAACTCTCTTATTGAAACAAAATAAATCTTTCTCTCTCTATCACAGAATTACACAGGTCAACGAAAAAATTCACTCTCAATCAATTTCATTTGTCTTACGATTCCTTTCATTGCTACTGTTCCTAAACATTTCATGTTTCTTGAAAGTTAAAAAAACCTTTTGTCTATGCAATCACACCCATCAAGAACAATTTGAATTGTATTCTAGTTTCTTTACAAACTTCACATTTTAACTGGTTAGTTATCTCCGAAAAGGAACATGGCAAAAAAAATCTTCTACCATTTTAGTATAACTTCTTAAGGTTTTGCATCAATAACCTATCATGCTGCTTGTCTGAGAGAATCTGAGAGTTTCAAGTGAAATATTATTTCTAATTTAGTGCTGATGATCTATATAGTTCAAATTTTTGAACATAATATCCTCGTCCTAGAAATCAACACCAATTTTCATGGTTGATGTCAAATTAAATAAAGGAGACAAAAAGATGAAGCATGAGACAATTGTTAAACACCAACCTCAAAATTGAGTACCAAAGTATGCCAAAAATATCACTGTTCTATGAATTTGGATTCACAACCCACCATATATTACCTTACCGATGGGCAAYAATCATTAGTCACACACTCATACTGCCCAAACTACACAGGAATTGTGGAAAATATGTCTGGATGATGTTGCACAGTTCTAATGTCTGGTGCACTGATTAGAACGCTCCCATATTCATATGCAAATTTCCTTAAACTAATTCTCATAATTTGGGGGTTTTGTTGATTGAATATGGACATTTAATGAAATACGAACACCAATAATATCTAAATCCAATAGCTACGATTACCGTCTTGAACATTTTCGGGGTCTGAGTGAAACTAAAAAATGAGGCCCTAAATAGTGAAGACACATCATTCACTGAGCGAACCATTACAAATAATTTTAATTTATTAAACACTTCATCCTTGATTGACACCGTAACAAAGAAGGATAAATAAAATACGAGTATCTAAGTATGATTATTGGTTTAGTTAATAAGAGTACATGGGATAAAAATTATGAACTTTAGCTAAACTATTTTAAGAGTTGTAGATTTATATTCTAACAATTTCACAAAGTCACTCACTCACAACTTCACAGTCACAACTCACAAGTCAGTGAAGTACTGAAGTCACAAGTCCGAGCAAGYCGAGCAACCACAAAAACCCTAAAAAATCTGAACTTTGCAATCGCAACTTCGCAAGTRCGAGCAACGACTCAACGGCGACATTCGAGCAGCCTACTCCGAGCAACGACTGACCTCCGAGCAGCCTCCGAACAGCAGCAACTCCGAGCAGCACTCCGAGCAAGTAAACGACTTTCTTTTAACTTTTTAAGGTAGAAAATAATTTTAATTCACTTTTATTAACTAATTGTTTGTTTTACTTAGTTGATATACAAATTTTTCTGCTCATTATTCATGAATTTGATTGTGTTTATGATAATCTGTTGAGTGAAATGAAAATGTTAAAGGGGGACAGTAACATGACAATTTTTGGGGCTAATTATATATGAATTTTTGGGGCTAATTAGATATGAATTTTTGGGCCTAAATTCTTGCAATTATATGTTGTTTTTGTTTGCCTTTTACATGAATTTTTGCTCAGATTTTGCTGGTTAGGAATTAGGATGCTTATTTGTTGTGTTAATTATATATTGATTGTTTTTTGTTTGATTTAGGTATGGGAAATGATGTGTTGGATGGTAATGAATCGGGGTATGATTCATCCGTTCCTCCTTCAACACCTTCAACAGTTTCTCCTTCTCCTATTCCTAACATACAAGCTTCACTACCTCCTCGCCCTCCTTCTCGACCACCGTTACACCCATCATCATCAAAAAGAAAGCCTTCTGGACAGATGTCATCATCTCCTGAAACAGAACCTGAACACAGTCACCAAATCTCGGGGTCTCGCAAAAGCAGGAAACTAACATCTCCCCCCGTCTGGGATCATTTTAATAAGTATACTAATGAAAATGGTGAATCAAAAGCAAGGTGTCTCCATTGTGACAAGGTATAGCACCACAAATGGAACTTCTCACCTCAATGATCATCTAACTAAGAGATGTGTTAAAAAGAATCRGAAAGTTGATATTCGACAAAAGTTGTTGAAATTAGGTCGAAAATCAGATGGGACATCTTGTGTCATAACTTCAATCAAGAAGTGTCTAGGAAAGAGTTGGCTAATATGGTTATCATGCATGAATACCCCTTGGCTATTGTGGATCATGGTTGGCTTTAGAAACTTTGTGAGTAGCTTGATCCAAGCTTCAAGATTCATTTCACGTCCTACCTTAAGAACGTGATATTTATGAAGATGTTTGCAAATGAGAAGCGGGAGTTAAAAAAGGTTTTGGCAAATGCGGAGTCTAGATTGCAATAACAACGACATGTGGACTGCGTCAAACCAGAAAAAGTCGTACATGGCTGTTACTGCACATTACATTGATCAATATTGGTTCTACGTAACAAAAACATTGAGGTATATATACTTATATGAAGTCACTACTTTTATTCCTTTTATTTTTTTTTTTCATTTCAGGCTTATTTTACTGTATATTTGTGCTGATTTTGTGCTGCTGAATGATGTTTAATGTTGCTCAATACTTATAAATGATATTGAATAATGTTTAAATAGTGCTGAAATTTTGGTAGAATTTGGTGCTATCTAATATAATCTGAATTTATAATATGTTCTTATGTTGTGTCTATTTTGATTAAATGAAACAGGTTTGTTATTGTACCATGTCCTCACACAAAAACACACTTGCCCAAGTTTGTTTGGACACTTTGAATGTTTATAATATGCTGAAAAAATTCATCTGTGGTTGTTGATAATTGTACTACAAATGATGCCATGATGGAGGTTTTAAAGTTAAGGCTTAGTGAAGATTCTTTGATTTTGAATGGCAAATTTTTGCATATGGTGTAGATGCCACATTTTGAATTTGATTGTGCAAGATGGCTTATGTTGATGTTGGTGGTGGGATTGAAAGAGTGCGAGATTGTGTGGCTTTTGGTCAGGAACGGCTAAAAGAAGAGAGATTTTTTGCGAACAAAGTTAAAGTCATGAAGAGGTCAAGAAGGATGACAATTAATACTAGATGTAAAACTCGATGAATTCAACATATTTGATTTAACAATCTGTTTTGCCTTATAAGGATGTTTTCTCTAGTATTAAGCGGTCAAAAAATCCAAGGTTAAAATTCACACTTCCAACCGATCAAGATGTGGACTTTTGTTTCCATTGTTGTGAAAAACTTAAAAATTTCAGTCACTGAAATTTTTTCTGTGTAGAAAATATCCAACTTCAAACTTATTCTTTCTCAAGTATGTGAAATAAAACTTGCATTGGGCATCATGAAAGAAAGTGAAGTAGGAATTATTAAGGGCTATGGCTAATGAAATGATTAGTAAGTTTGATAAGTATTGGATATTATTAATGAGCTTCTGGCTATTGCTGCAATTTTAGATCCTAGGAATAAGTTGAGCTGTGTAGAGTTTTACTGAGGAAATTTATGGAGAAAGAGTCTTCTATTGAGGTTGATAGGTAAGAACTCTTTGTATGACTTATTATATGAGTACAGATAAAGTGTACACAAATGACCATTGGGTGATGGGAGTGGTAATAAATTTGCACATGATGGTTTGGATGTTGGTGAGATGAAGGAGATGGACAAGTGGAGTAGAATGAAAAAACAAAGAAAAAGAAGTTGTAATGTTGAAGTCAGAATTGGATCATTAACTTGGAGGAAGATGCATTGCCGAAAGTGGTGGATTTGAAATCTTGAGATATTGGAATATAGAGTAAAATATCCAACTTTGCAAAAGATTGCCAAGGATTTGCTTGCAATTCCAGCTTCTACAGTTCGCATCGGAGAGTGCATTTAGCATGGAGGAAGAGTTATTAGCCCTCATCGTTCTCGACTTGCGTCTAACACGGTTGAAGCATTAATGTGCATGCAAAATTGGATACTTGGAGAGTACTCCGGTAAAGTTTTATGTTTTAATGTTTCATATAATTTTTACTTTAACCTATCTTCTTATTAATTCATAACCACTTCATTGCATTAGGAACTATATGGAGAATGCTCAAGCATGTTCTACAATTTAGATGATGTGACACAGTGGATGATGATGGATAGTGCTAATGGAGGGAATGAAAGTGTTGACTTAGACTCGGTAAGTGTACTATTACAAACTAAGTTCCTAAATCGTTTTTTCTATGACACATTATTCTCATAAAGATTCTAAGTATTCTTGTATATTTGTACTTTGTAGGGTGATGAAGATGAAAACATTGTCATATGAAGATTGATGGATTGTCCAAAGACTTGCTGTTCGGTGTTGCCTACAAGAGTATAAGAGTTGATTTTAGTTGATTTATGGTGCTATTATCTGTTATTTGACTTATTCCTATTGTAATTGTCAGATTTTGCTAGAAAAGTATTTGGTGTGTTATTTCTTATTTTAATTGATATTTGGATTGGATGTTTATGAATTATGACTTATTATTTTATTTCGATGTATCGACGATATGTACGAACTCCGCAAATCAGAAGTCAAATTGAAATCTTGCGAATGTACTCAATATTATGTTTTTTTAATTATTATAATTGATAATATTGCACATCCGTTTATCTCCCGATTCATCCATTTCACCCGCGGGTGACAGATGGATGGATTCGGGTGGTTATCTTCGCGGGTGGTGGATGGGTCGGGTGGGGTGGATGGAGGCGGGTGATGGATGCGGGTGATGGATGAGGGTGACAGTTCACCCGCCCCGAACCCGAACCATTTCCATCCCTAGTCATCGGGTTCATTTTTGGAATACACCCCCTAAAGGTCGGATTATTTTTAGATAATCGAAAGGTCGGTTTATTTTTGGAAGATCACTGAAAGATCGGATTATTTCTGTGAATTTTTTCAAAAAAAAAATCTTTGAGGTCACCTTCAACCACTTTATATATTGATATATGGTCCCTCTAAAAGTAAGAACATGTGAAGATAGTATCCTCCTCCTATAATGTGTTTCTTGCAGACTCGTGTTTTGTTTTTAACTAATTCTTAACATTTTTCTACAAAAAACAAGTCATTTCAATACTTAGACACCCTTATTGAAGCAGAAACTTGAATTTTGTTCTTTTGGTGACACTAAAACAGTAAAATAAAGTGGAAAACTGAAGGGAGGTGATTTGAAGTTAATTAAACCAATTATATGTCAGGAAGGAAGAAAAAGGCCTTGATCCGGGTCTCAGRGTCATACYTTCCAGCATAAAGAGAGGTGATGAAATTTATATATAACTCAAAATAGAAGAAGGAAAAACAAGGCAAATCCATTATCAACAAAATCACCAATTCTTAAATAAATAAATAAACAACATTAGGCAGAGTAAAGAAGTTGCAAAAATAAAAAAGTTACCTCCAGATTTGCGCCTGCCGAGGCTCCGATTCCTGTATGCATTTCAAAAAAAGAGATAATTAATGCAACAAAAAATGTTAGGAGAAAACAAAGAAAGGGAGAATTGAGTAAATGGGAGACCTCTGATTGGGAGGAGCGTATCGCTTGACAGTAGCACCAGGAAGAGTGTTGTTTGACGAGGGATCGGATGAATTGTCCAACATGTTTGAATTGAATAGAGTTCTTGAAATTGAACGAAAGTGGCTTGCAATTTGAATCACAACCTAAATTAGCAGAAAAGCAAAATGATGTTGGATAATTAGATACAGAAATCACAGTATGCCTAATCAATGAATGAATCTTAATTTGAAGAACAGTAGTTCATTTAAGATTCTCAAAATGTTTGTGAYTCATTACAACTGCTACTACCACTCCACTACCACTACTACTGTCACTGCTACTGCGAGCAGTAGACATATGAAACAATCAATTATTATGAAATCAAGTAACAAAATTTAGGATTAACAAATTAGGGTTTGAATTTGAGCAGTGACTAACCGTGAGCCGCGATGACTGATCGAGAAGAGGAGAAGACCCGATAAATCACCGACAAGAGGAGATCGGGAGAAGAAGAATKTCAAACCACGGAACTCCCTTGTGAGTACTGAGTCTTGTGACTTGTGACCAGSGGCGAGAATTGACCTAACCTGTTTGCGAATAGTTCGGACCCTCGGCTCGGTCAAAGRTCGGTTCGTTGGAGCTCAGCTCGAGTTCGAGCTGGGCTCAAAAACTAAACGAACAGAGCTGAGCTAAACTAGGCTTGGTTCGAAAACTCGTGAACAAGCTCATTAAGATTTATTATTATAAATAATTTTTATTAAAACCAATATTTTTATAACTCAATTTTATAAAAATTTTAAAATATTTTAAGTATTATAAAGTGTAATAAAATAAAGGGCAAAATAGGAATATAATACTAAAAAAAGAAAAAAAAACAAATGAAAGAAAATACTAAGTACATGCTTAATGGGCCTCAAACAAAATCAGCCATATGCTCTATTATCCAATTCATTCATAAAACAAATATTTTGTAACTTTCGTTCACGCTTGGCTCAAAAGTTACAAAACAAAAAGACTTCAAATAACTGAAACCCTAAAATCTAAATGAAGAGAGAATCACGGCGGCGACTGCTTAGGGACAACGGTGATGAAAAGAAGAGTGAGGTGATCACGGCGGTGAGTCATGCGACGGATTATCCCACGGTTAGTTCTCTTTCGTTTTTTTTTATTGTTTTTTTTATTTCTCAATTAGTTTAGCAATTGATTTTTATGAAGATATGTTATTTTTCTCAAGATGATTTCTATTTATCTGATTTATATGAGATGTATGTTTTTGTAATTTTTTTTTTTTGGTGAATGAATGTTTAGTAATTGTTAAATCTTGTTATTTCTCAATGTTTTAATTTTTTTTAGGGATGATATTGATCTATTTTATTTTGTTTTTTTATGTATGTTTTTAATCTATTTTAATGCAGTTTTATGTATGTTTTTAATTTGTTTTATGCTGTTTTTTCATCTGTTTTACTTTTTTTTTTTTTCTCTTTGATGTATGTTATTGATCTGATTTTTATTTTGTTTTATTTGTTATGATTTTTACTAAACTTTTCTTTTTCTTTTCAAGATAAGGATGCACAACTAAGGTCATTTGCTTCCTATTGATTAAAGTTGTTTGATTATTAGTTTGCTTATTTTATTGAACTTTGTTGTAATTATTATGGAATTGAAACTTAGTTTTAATTTGCTGTAAGTTTGATGTCATTTGTTAGTTTTAAGTTTAAAATTTGTAGTTTATAGAGCTTAAAGTTTAAGTAATGTTTACGTTTGTAACTTGGTTTGGTGGATGATTATATTATGGAATATGAGGATTATTGTGTATTTGCATAAAAAAGGTTTTTAATTGCTTTTGAGCCTATAAACGACTCGAGCTATCGAGCCGAGCTCGAGCTTCCATATCTTAACGAACAGGAGCCGAACTCAGGTAGGCTAGGCTCGCATAGGCTGGCTCGTCGAGCTACGAGTGAGCCGAGCCTGGCCAAATGATAAACGAGCCGAGCCGAGCCTTGGGGGTTCGGTCTCGGTTCGTGCGATAATCAGCTCTARTTGTGACCCCTTCTACGCTTCTACTAGTCTACTATGGGAACGGATAGATCGTAGGCGTATCACCCTTGTTCGGACGTGGGATAACGGGCTCATCACATAAAAAAAACATAGGAAGTACAAAAAAATTCTGAATTGCTAAATACTGCCCAAAATTACTTCATACCGCCTAAAATACGTAGCAAACTTACATTTTTACCCTTACTCACATTTTCTTTCATATATCACTTCTCTCTCTAACCACTCACTACCCTCACCACCACCTCCACCTTGTAACCACCACCTACTCACTTTCATTTCCACCGTCACCTTGCAATCACTATCACCACACTTACCACCAACAACTAGCTAGCACCCCATCACCCACTCATCAATTACCATTAATTGAAAGGTCCTCCACCTCCTTGCCACCAACACAACAATTCTGACACAAAGAACGGTGAGGAAGCATCCAACCACCCARGTAAACACCCTCTTTAACAAATCCTCACCGAAATTTCGCGACACCACCACCACCACAAGTGGTCGTCAACCTCTACCTTGGCAAAGATTCCCATTGTTCCTAGAGTACAYTCGAAGTAGTCGTCGCAATAATAGGCGAGGTAAATATTGGAATTCCAAATCTCYTAATTTTTTGAATTCGAGGTGCTYTTGTTTTCAAAAATAGACACTTGCGTGTCAAAATCACACAGCTCCAATGGAAACTTGCATGATTTTGACACGCAAGAAATCACACAGCTCCAATGGAAACTTGCGTGATTTTGATGCGCATATCCAATGAGTACTTGCGTGATAAGAACACGCGAGTCCAATGGAAACTTGTGTGATTCAAACACGCGGATTTCCATTGGAGTTGTGTGTCCTTATTGCGCAATTTCCCGTAGGACCTATGCATCAAAATCACGCAGGTTTCCATGGAACCTGTGTGATTTTCATGCACATGTCACATTTTGGATTTTATTTTTATAACAAAAATTGTGAATTGCTTTGTCAATTGTGATTATTGTAAAAGTTGTAGTTAATACAGAGAGTTAAATTAGTTTTTATGTTAGTCTTTGTTTTGTCATTGTTAAATAAATAAAGTGTTAGTAGTGGTAGTGTTAGTGTTAGTGGTACTGTTAGTCTAATGAATCGTTAGATTTGCTAATTAGTATTAGTTTAGTGTTATTGCTTTGAATTTTGTAAAACATACAAAATTCAGTTCTGATTTAGTGATAGTGATTATGATATTGAATTGTTAGTGCAAGTGTGTTTTTGATTATGATATTGAAGTTTTGCTAATAGTATATATTACGTTGAGAATATGCTAAAATCACAACATTTGAGAAGACTAAGAATACGTTTTTTATCATTGAAAAACTTCATAACTACCAAATTCCTACATAGAAATATAAACTAGTTAATAGAATTCAAACGATTCATAGAGTTACAGGTTAATAGAATTAAAAGTTGTTACTACAAGTCGATTGGAAAAGTTCATAACTACCAAATTCATATAGAGAAACTGGTTAAAAGAATTCAAACTACAGTACAAAATAACGCAAATACAATACATAAAAAGAAACTACACCGGGGTACAAGTCACCCCTCATTTTCACCGCCCAACTGAAATCCCATGGTCTCATTGAACCTCTGCAAAGGAACACGCATGTTCAACCAACTTTTTCTTGATCTCATAAGTGTCCGACATTTGATCAACTTCGGAAGATAACACAAAATCCATAGTGCGGGACCACCATTGACACCACTACAACACTTATTACACAACTACTAATTATCCACTTATTATAGCATGTTTAAAGTCAATTCAAGCAAAGTACTACAATCATCAACACTGATTCATAAAAGAAATCACTAAAATGAATTAGTCCAATGGTGACTAGCGTCATATTAACAAACAAGTCACCATTGGACTTGCTTGTGCTAACCACGCAAGAAACCATGAGGATTGCCTGTAAGAATCAAGCAAGTCACCATGGGTCTACTTGTGTCAATCACGCAGGTCACCATGAGACCTGCATGTGACAATCACGTAGGTCACCATGGGACTTACGTGTGACAATCACGCAGGTCACCAGAGGACTTGTGTGATGTTGACATACAAGTCAACTTATGGGAAAAATAAAAAAATTATAATACTCAACTCTCGCCAGAGCCTCGTGAGTCGTGACAGATTGCTTCCCTTGTCGTCGTCCTTTGGGAAGCATTTAGTTTACATTTAGGGGAAAAAAATTAAATTCAGATTTGATGTGCTTGCCAACACAATTCAAATATTCATCAATTCAACATATTAGAATTAGTTTCTAAAATGCCAATAATCACAACATGATTATAGTGAAAATTAAAGCATATTGTACTCCAATTTATGTATGACATACAAGTTAGGAATATGAAGTCCAACATACTCCAAATTAACGCATACTACTCCAAATTAGATACTCCAAATTCATGCTTGCTCCAAATTCACGCATAATCCAAATTAGATACAACACACAATAATTGAAACATGTTTAAGCAACCAAAATTATGAAAAACATAATTTGGTACTAGTAACCTATGGCAAGGAAACGTGGGTTGGTAGGGGGGAGACAATGGGGAGGCGACTGGCGAGGAAACAAAACGGCTCAGGCGAAACCCCGGTGGTTAAGGCAAAAACGAGTGAGTTGTGACGTTGATTGTGTGAACATTGCGGTGGTCTTGCGGCGAGAACAACCGTACAGCAGCAACGATGCTCGAGTGTGACTTGGGACGGGTTGAATTCGGTGGTGTGGGGCTGCAGTTAGTTGTGTGCCGGTATTGTGGGGTTGGTTGTTGTTGGGGTGGTGGTGAGTGGGTTGTGTGGTGGTATACGTGATAGAGGGTTAGTGATTGTTGAGAGTGAATGAGTTGTGAATGGTGAGTTGTGAGGTTTAGGGGTGGGTATAGGGCAAGGGTAATTAGGGTATGTTGGGTGAAATACGGGCGGTATACAAGTAAATACAAGGCAGTATTTAGGAACCCTCAAAAATTTAATTATTTTTGGTACCTTTATAATTAAACTACATAATTGTCTAGTAAATGCTCGACTTTTAAACAAATACTTCTTTTGTAAGGTAAAACTTGCAACAGTTTCAATTTTTGGGTGTAAAAAAAAAGGTTACTAAATACCGCCTTGCATTTACTTGTATATCGCCCGTATTTTGAACCAAATACCCCAAATACCCTTAAGCCCTCACTCACCCCTTACCTTCACTCTATCACTCACAATTCACAAACTCACAACACTCTCTCATTCCTACACCACAGCCAATTCAACTCCCACCACGCAAGGTCGAACGAACATTGCTGCGAACCGTCCTGCCAAGTTGCGCCCTGCTGATGTGTCGCCTTCTCCTCCGTGACCTCCGTGACCTTCTTCTGCCAAGTTGCGCCTTCTTCTCCGTGACCTTCTCCTGCAACGCCGCCACCCCAAATTCTTCCCCAAACAAATTTGTTTTATTTTTAAAATAGATTGTGTTAGAAATTATGTTTTTTTTATATAGTTTTAGATGGTTTAACATAGATTGTTTAGATTAGTTTGAAGGATTTTGAGTTGAATGAATTACGATTATGAGTTGAGGTGTGTGATTATGAGTGGAAATCATATTTGATTTTAAATCTTTGTGTATGAATTATGATTGTGAGTTTTGATTATGAGTTGTGTTAATTGTGTGTGTGAATTTTGATTGTGAGTTGTTTGAATTGTGTATATGAATTATGATTATGAGTTGTGTGAATTGTGTTTGAAATTATGTATGTTATAAAAAAATTAACTAGATAAACATGTGTAAATATTGTGTTTAATGTGCATGAATTGGATTAGTTTGAAGAATTTGTAATTTTACTGTTTTTTGAGAAGATTTAAAAGATGATGAAATTAAAGATTTAGAAGATGATGAAGAAGAATTAGAATGAAATGCTCCATAGTTGTGCTAATACCATCAAATTTGCTTTATCAGAATTGTTTGTAGTATGCGTGCAGTGAGTTGGGTGTGAGTTGTGTGACTTGTGTGATTTGTAGAGGATATCAAATRTGAATTTAAATCTTTGTCCCCTAAATGTAGACTAAATGCCTCCCAAAGGACGACATGAAGGGAAGCAACTGGTTGCAGAAGCTCTGACAAAGGCTCTCCGGCGAGAGGTCAAAACTTAATTTTTTTTCCCATAAATTGATTTGCGTGTCTAAATCACAAAAGTCCCATGGTCACCTACGTGATTGTCTCAAGAAGGTCCCATGGTGAATTGCTTGATTTTTACAAGCAAGCCCCGTGGTATCTTGCGTGATTAGCACAAACAAGTCCAATGGTGACTTGCTTGTTAATATGATGCTAGTCACCCTTGGACTTGTTTGTTAAAATCACGCAACTCACAGTTGGACCTGTTTGTGATAATCACCCAAATATTTATGTTGAGGTGTGGATTTTAAAAATATCAAAATTGGAATTCATGTTCATTTGTGATAATTTCCTTTGTAAAATTAGTAATGACGATTGCAAATGCTTGAATTATGACAATTGCAAATGGTTGAATTATTCTTGTTAGTATTTATGAATTAGTGTTTTGATTCTGGCTATACTTATTAGTGCTTGAATTAGTATCAATAAATCTATTAGTGTTATTAATGATTGCTTGCATTATTTATGTTAACTAATTCATTTTAGTTATTTCTTATATGAATTGGAGTTGATGATTGTAGTAGTTTGCTTGAATTGTTTTTAAACATGTTATTATAAGTGTGTTATTTAGTAGGTTTGAAAGATTAGTGTAACTAGTTAAGAATTGTAGATTAAACATGTTTTAGAAGGTTGCAAATTAAGTAATAAAGTAAGGTCGTTTAATAAAATAATCATAATAAAAATAATAATAATAATAATAATATAATAATAATTTTTTCCCATATACCCAGACTTTAAGCCTAATACACCATATTAACCCCGTTTTTGAAAACAACCTCACTATACCCCGAATTAGAGAAATAACTCCGCAAATACCTTAAATGAGTCCAAAACCGTTATTTTAACACGTTAGTGCTTAGTCAATTAAACGCACCAATTATCTCAATTAACCACATCTATTCTCTATTCTCTATACCTCCGCAACTCTCTTTAATTAAGTTTATCACAATCTTAACATAATAATAACATCTGGAATCACAGCACGAGGAAGGAGGAAGAAGATTGCGCGAGCTTTGTGCGAGTTGAGGCCATTGATGAGGATATAGCGGATTTCACTTGTATATAGTAATAGTGATTATCTTCAGGTAAAGCACTCAACAATTGACATACAAACAACAACTCTTCTCTTCTCTCTCTCTCTCTCCTTCTTCAACCCAACCCGCTTCTTTTTCTCAACTCTTTTTGTCGTCGGGAACAATAGTTTGGGGTCGAATTCTGTAGAAGAAATTGGCAGAGTTTCACTTCACGTGGATGTAATTTTGTTTTTTGTGTTTCGAGTAATGGATGTAATTAAGCCTAATCTGATTATTATGAATGGCATAATACCAATTGCTCTTGACTTACTGAAACTCTCTGTAATTGATCCAAATTGCAGCAATGACCAAACTAATTGTAATCTCATTATTGGCAGCGTCTTCATTTGAAGGTTACTGGTATGAAACGAGGTCCCTGCGAATCCAACCACTAATTGGAAGACAAGAATGGCTCAATAACCGAGAGAGAAGAGAGGAATTGCGCAAATTGGAAAGAGAGAACCCTAGAAGAAGAAGACACAGAAGGAGCCAAGCCATGGCAGTAGTTTGAGTAGTTTGAGTTGTCGAATTGATGAATAGTTTAGATAGTATGGATTAGAAGTAGATAATAGGTTATGGGGTAATGTAAGAATTTAAGAGGATTAATGAAAGATCTTAAGGGTGGTTAAGGTGAATAGATTAGTTATATGTTTTAATTGGATCTAAATTTGGAAAAGTTAGAGTTTAACAGTGTGTAAAAACTTAACGGTTGCTTTTGGCTCATTAAGGTATTATGACTATTTTGTTCTAATGGGGGGTATATGGTTATTAGCTTACACACGTTAGGGGTTGAGTAGGGGAAAGATCCCGTAATAAATAATAAATAATATATTAATAATAATAATAATAAAATAATAATAATAATAAATAAATAAAATAATAATATAATAAATAATTAAAAATAATATAATAAATAATAATATAATAATAATAAATAATTAATAATAATAATAATAATAATAGACCGTTCGTTGGTTTTGGTCGGCCTTTGATTGGTGCGTTGGTCCTTTTAATAGATCCGTGAGACTGACCATTATGCGTAACCCTAGTTGAGATCGCTCCCTCAAAAGCTCATGAAGCAGAACTGGCAGATTATGTATTCTATCGAAGGTTTGACTGCAATCTACTTCACTCAACTTACTCCTTGTCTACCCGTCAGGTTGCCTTGTGGAAAGTCACAAAGTAGGGATCATGCTTCGACTTGCGCTCTGGGTGGTTCCGAATATCTTGTTTGGGCCAAGATATGAACGGTAAACTTATCGTTCGATTCTTCTTATCGGTTGAAGGTTTCCCTTTATTCTCCATTTACGGCTCTTTGTTTTGCTTGCTTCGCGCGGTTTGTTGGAGATATTTTGGGGATCATGCGATTTTTCCTGCTCGGTAGGATGAGGGTATCAAGCACCGTCGACAATGTTCGTCCGCGATACCTCTTGCTTGGACATCTGTATTTCGATGTTCGGGATTACTGCTTCGTAAGAGGTAAATGTTGGTTGAGACTATGGACTTGACGGGCATCTTCGATACTCCGGCAGATGTTTTTTGCTCTAATCTTGGACGACACATTGAATGTGTGTGTTGAATTTGACAAGTCTATTTTCCTTTATACGCTAATCATGGGTTGTTCTGACTTCGTATCTGGTCGATGGTGGTGGTACAGCGTCAGCGGAAGCGGGAGAAGTATTGGCGGCGTTGTATGGACGATTGGATATGTTTTTCTTCTTTTTCTTCTCTTCTTTGGGGGAATTAGACAAGGGTGCTGTTGCGCTTCTGAAGCGGATCCAGACGTTCTCCAGGGCCCAGGACATTGGAGCTCGTGCAGCTGCTCACATCTTTGGTCGGATAGGCTTCGCTATTGCTAGAGGAGTGGGGGCCCAGATTGTATCTCGMCTCCCCTCCAACTTCTTGTAGATCACTTGTCCTTTTTTGTTGCTTGTAACGCTTACCACATTTTGGTGTTTTATAATAATAATAATAATAATAATAATAATAATAATAACAACAACAACAACAACAACAACAACAACAATAATAATAATAATAATGGAAACAATTTGGTATTTGCGGAATTGTAGGTGAGAGTTGTATAATTAAATATTTAATTGAAAATAAATAATAAAAAGATGACATTTTATTTTAGGGTGGTATCCTGAACTTTTCTAAAATTCATGTGGTATCCCATTTAAAAATTATATTTCATAAACTAGGCAAAGTGTAACGACCGTTAGTCTTCCGTTAACTTTTAATTACGAGATTGCCATCAATTATGTTGTAAATAATGAATTCAGCTTGGTGCCATCAATCTGGAAACTTCCAAGTTTTCTTCTTGTTTCATTCATCACCATCATCTTCTGCAGTTTCTCATCATCAATCAAAGGGTATAATTTCATCCCTTCTTCTTCTACTGCACAAAAAATGAGGGGTTTTTTGGGAGGTTGAGAAAATAAAAAAAAATTCGACCACCTTTGAGCAWTTCTGGCCAATTRAATCGATTTTGCACTGATTTCCGCTCGAATAAGMRTACATCTCCATCTCATGTAAAGCTCGGAGTTGGAAGACTGCTGTCCTCTAAGAATGCGAAGTCTCTTGTAGTTAGAGCATCGAAATCTTCRGATTCATTTGGCTCTACTGCACCGATCGATTTGGGGGTTTTTTTGTCCCTCGCCAAAATCAGTAGTAGAAATCGTCGATTCAATACAATCGCAAGTTTTTCAGCTCTTGTTTTACTGCTAAATGCCTCCTATRTATTATTAAAACAGGTATTTTGCAGCATTTTTCAATCAATTCATATTTCTGATTGTTGAATTTTCTATTTCTTGTGCTGTTTTTTTTTTCAATTTTATGCCATATCTATATTTGTTGGTTGTGTGGCAGGAGATADTACTTTCTGTTTTTGTTCCGTACTTGATAATTGGTGTCATCTTCATCAAGTTGTTGCGTCAAAAAATTGTTGAGAAAGGTGAGTAACTTGATTAGTTCAATTATACTTTTGTGTTGTTGATTGAGAGAGTTTTTATTGATATTCCCAATTGCTGCTTCAATTTGTTTGCTCAAAAGGCTGTCAAATGCATATGAACATTGTCACAGGAATGGTCCACTTTGTGTGTTTTTCAGTTGTTTGGATTGCTCCCCAACTGTTGTATGGGGTGTAATGATGAATGAATCTGTGAAACTGAAATATGTTTTCGGTTTTGATGATGTTGCTTTTGTTGGTTTGTGATGTATGAGGACTTTTTCCGTAATCAAATCAAACTCAAATATGTTTTCGGTTTCGAAATTTCACAGAGCAGGTGGTGGTTTGTTAGGGTTGTTGTTGGTAGCTGGTTGGTCTTGTTTTAGATCGTGATAGTGAAGAGAGTGGCAGCTCAAACTTAGTAGATGATTTTGTTACATATATTAATCTTGTTCTTTAAAGCTGTGGTCGAAATATTTTAATTAAATTYGGTTTCTCCTCAAAATATTTCAAAATTTGGGCCACTACATGAAATATTTGAACTTTTTTGGAAAAACATTAACGGAACACTAACTTCTGTTAGGAAATGCTTGTGATATGAATTAATTTTCGYATTTGGGATACCATATGAATTTTAGAAAAGTTSAGGGTACCACATGAAATATGAAAACTTTCAGGGGTACCCCATGAAAAATCCCTTTATTTTATAATAATAAGAATGGCGGCATCGTTGTAGCGTATGTTAAAAAGAAATAGATCATAAAGTCATTATTTAATTTGGTGAGTCAACAAATATAGGGTCATCAGCATTCTCGTGATGACCCTATAGATCATAAAGTGACTGCCTCTGCTAGGAGGAGAGTGACCAAGGCTATCGAGGTAGAGGAGACTCTACAGTTTCATCCACTTATGTTCAGCGATCCCCTTGAACATCCCGTCGATGAGAGTTCGAATGACTCTGAGGATGATCCACCATTTCAAGGGGAGGGTGCTTTAGAGCCTCGTGACACCGCGGTTGTCTCGGGTGTGTATTAGGCTTGTAGGGATAGGATAAGTCGTTATGCTGGTGCTCAACAAGTTTCTAATACCGCTTCGACTGGTAGGAAGAAGTCGRAGTTCATCGATGATGGGTCTTGGTTGGTCCAAGGGCCCGTAGATGGTGGACTGTCAGATGCGTCGGTCATTCCTAGTTTCCTAGGCCACGTAGCTAGTGACATTTGGACTACGACCGATAGAGGTGTCATCAATTGCTATAACCGATTAACATCTTGTTAACATCTGTTAGAATGGGAGCAGAAGTTTGTTCCAAGTGTTCAGGATCGGATTGATGATTTGGCTCGGGTGCACCAGTTGGTGGAGCAGTCTGGTCTCCTCCACCTACATAGAACCATGTTTGGGCACATAGATGTTGCGCTTATTATTGCGTTTGTTGAGCGGTGGCAGCCGGATACGCACACCTTTCACTTGCCATTCGAGGAGATGACTATTATGCTGCACGATGTTTGGCACCTTCTGCGTATTTCGGTTGATGGCATCCCTGTTTTAGGTTCTCGTGGGAAGCATGATGACCACCAAGATGAGTGTGCCACTATCCTTGGCTCGACTAAGGCTGAGATGAAGGCGGAAAATTTCTGGAACGAGGGTGGCTTGAGGGATAGCAGCATCGTCACCATGTGTCGTGATGATGCGTCTGGAGCTCCAGAGTCTCATGCCACGGGATACCTCCTCCTCACACTTGGGTCTAAGCTCTTCGCTCATCGACAAGATTGACGGTCGTTTAAATCCTAGTAACGTCATAGAGCTGCGTGATTCGGAAAGAGTCTCGGCTTACTCGTGGGGTTCTGCTGCACTTGCATACCTTTATCGTCAGTTAGGCATTAGCTAGTCATGAGGCCAGTGTAGACTATTGTGTGCTTGACACTACTACATCATGATATATAGGTATTTCCATGCTTTCGTCCTCTTACCAGATCAGCTTGTGATTCGGGATTGCGACCCACGTGCGCTCAAGTAATGGCCCTCACGTATCGAGCCGAGGACGCATAGAGTTGGTTACACTTCGTAACGTATTATATCCTACTTGAGGATGAGGAAATAAGCACTTTACAATACTTTTCATTTAAATTTTGTTAACTTTCATCTTCAATTTTGTTTGCTTCTTTTCAAGAATTTTGTATATAACACTTGTATTTTTCTACTGTTGCAGGTTAACTTTGCCATTTAGCCTTAAGCCAACCACTGAGACACTAGGACTGCTTACTATGGCTTGATTCGACATCAAGACATCATGACGCCTATCGTCCTGATGATTTGTTAATAGAATAAAACCATATTCTACGTAGTATAACTATTAACCAGTGAAATAAAATATCATATTAAATAATAAAACAACGCATTCTTGACAAAATTCAAGCAGCAAGAACACAAGCTACTACTAATTAACTACGTAGTATAACTAATTCACATACAAATTAAATTCAACAAATCGCTCATTAACTATATATAACTATTACGATATTAACATTTTCAAAGCAATTCATGATTTTGTATTAAAAAAAATTCGAAAATGTTGACTTGCGCTATCAAATCACGTAGGTCCTTGGAAAACTGTGTGATTTAATGCACAGGTCCAAGGGGAAGTCGCGCGATATGCCCACAAAGGTCCAATGAACTTTCTCTTGTCTATATCAGCAGTTACCATTGGACATATTGAATACGAAAGTCATTCTCTCCATGTCCATGTACGAACCTGCAAAAAAATATATTAAATAACCACATTGAATGAAATAGTTAATTGCAATAATTACGAAATTATTAATATGTAATCAAAATTGAAAAGGCAAGAAACAATGTAACACACTGGTTATCCCAGAAAGAGCCGCATCTTGTGATGTTGATCTCGATGCAGCTCTAGATGACATGTCCTCATTTCTACTAGGTAGGCATCTAGTTCACGATCTGCTTTTCTTCTTCTTGTCATTCTCTTGCTTCCTTCCTCTTTTATTACTATTCACCTTTGGGTTTTGAGGGTTGTTTGTCCTTGGGTACAAGGTAGCATGCAAAACATGTGACACATATCTCAGCTGAGCTAGATCAAGTGACCTTGCCTGGTCGCACAACGCATTGAAATGTTCCACATCTTGCATATTTTCATCAACAACAAGAGGGTCGTCGACACCATCACCGATCTCAAGTGTCCTGAAGAATACATGAATCTGATCGAGATAGAATCCAAACCCATTATCCTCAGCAAGCTTCATCTCACAAGCACATGGAAGGCCACAGTTGCTCCTTAAAACACATCCACACATTTCCAAGGCTTCTTCACCCAAGTCTTTCATCCTCACCTTCTCGCTCGCTAGTAAATCTAATGCACGAGCATCYACARGTCCAACAATGTTCTAGTATGAGCATTGACARGCCCAAAAAACTATCAACAGCATGTGTGGAGGTTAGCAACCAACTCTTCAATGATGAATGTTACGACTCAGCTCGGCATGTTGTTGTGTTGTTGAAAGAAAGAACTTTGTTTGTCCAAGCTATTTCAAATTTCTCCTTATGTGGAAGCCAAGTCAGAATTCTTCTCAGAATGGACAAGGCAGATTCCACTTATGTATTTCACTAATATAAGGCCAATCCGTCGTTTCCGTATTGATTATTCGACCGCAATGTACAAGCAAGTTGAAAACCCGGATCTGAGTTTAACAGACGTAGTATTTAGTACATTGTAGAAAAAAATGTCAACGAGACATGAAACGACAAGTAGATAAAAGCACTCAAAATACAATAGATAACTACCTCTCACCCTGTCTCCGACAAAAAGCAATAAATAAAATAAAATCTTTGCTAATGGCTAATCAAGACAATATAAAACACAGTTAGATGACAAAACAATATCAATAATAATAAGGATGACAAAATGACTATAGTAATCAATAAGTGTAAGAAACTTATGTGAAAACGTGAGGACAATCTACATTTTAACATAACAATAAAAGGTGTTTCAACATTGTGTAATTGACATTAAAACTCAGAATGAATGTTAATCAAATTAAGAGAGACAGAATTGAATTAAAAAAAGGTTGATCGCGTCGAAGTCCCTAAAACTGCAGAATCAAGGCGTTTATAGTCGCGGAGAGACAAAGGGCACAAAAATGACCGTTATACCCATGGGAACGCGAAACCTCATGGGAACGTATATACGCCATGTGTATCTATACCTCCTTGACTATAATATAATATTTTTGCCTTAATCTCGAAGAGTTCTTATTTGCAATCACGATGCAATCGTAGATATCCCCTCTCTCCAAGAAACGCGATCTCTAGGGATTCTAGGGTATTTTCTGAACGTTCCGATGTTTTGTGTATTTCCGTATTCTGCGTATTTCCTCCTATTTTGAGTATTAAATATTGCAAACTTCATAGAAAATCGTAGTTAATAAAATCAGAAAAAATAACTAAAAATACTTTGGCTCAACTCAAAATAAGTAGAATGTAATCTAAAACAGAAAAAAAATGAGAATCACGAGGAATTATTTAAAAAAACTCCATATAAAAGCCGAAAAATAAAAATAATAAAATCTTGGCTCTCTTGTTTGACCTTTGCCTCCTGATTCGATGCGATCTCACTAATATTGTGAAATTTACCGACATTTTGCCCTTCGAATCTGAATCGGCAAATTCGGGTATTTCAATCAATCTGCACACATTGGGAACACCATTGGTTCTAATTTCAACCGATCACATAAGTCGATATCCTTATCCCTCCAAAAATCCTAATGTAAACATAAACACACTTAATTTCAAAAACCCATTTTTTAAAAATAAATGAAAACCTATCTTTAATAAACAAAAAAAAAAAACTAACAACACACCTTAGACTAAAATCAGATATGGACAATTAAAACAAACCATATTTGAAAATAAAAGAAAACCAATGCAAAATACTAACTAAATAAAAAAACAATAACCAGCACTACAAACACAAAATGAATCACTATATAGATCATCGAAACAATATATTTACAACACTAATCAACAACACTCACAAACACTACTTAAAACTTAAAAATTCACTTATGAATTAATTAATCCGACAAATCAACATTCAATCGAACTAACACACGCACTAACATAATTGATAAACAATAATATCACAAAATAAACATAAACATTTAACGTCCTTATTAACTATAACTATATAATAACACAAGTTGGCAAACAATCAAAATTTGGTAATAAAAAATTCGAAAATAACGGTATATAAGCAGAGTCCAATGGAGACTTGCGCATGATGCACACACGGCCATCAGAAATTCGTGTCGGTCACCATACATGAGTTCGCTTCTAAATCAACGCACCCATTGACTGCGTTCCAAAATCAGCGTCTCCATTTCTGCGTGATTTCACGCAGTATCCAACATCGCGAATTACCAAATTTTGCTTTCGACTTCTTTTGAAATTTGTGGATGTCGTGAAGTCGCTCACCTGGTGTG
>SNQN01003800.1:0-16476 GCA_008642245.1 Bassia scoparia | reverse complement strand
GTGGTGGGGAAAAATTGCGTTACGACGTCGAGGTGGCGGTTGAACTTCTTCCTCAACTTTGTTTGTGTCGAAAATAGAGGGCTTGTGGCAAGGAGTTGGAGGGTCTTTCTATAATTGGTGGTAGGTGAGTGAGTGATGGGTTGSTAGCTACTTGGTTGGTGGTAAGTGTAGTGGCGGTGATTGCAAGGTGGATGTGGAAATAAAAATAAGTAGGGGGTGGTCGCAAGGTGGTGGTGGAAATGAAACTGAGTAGGGGGTGGTTGCAAGGTGAAGGTTTGAGGTGGTAGTGGTGGTGTTTGCAAGTCAGTGGTGGTGGGGTAGTGAGTGGGTAAAGAGAGAAGGGGAAATATGAGCCAAAATGTGAGTAAGGGTGAAATGGGAACTTTGCTACATATTTTAGGCAGTATCGAGTAATTTCGGGCGACATTTAGCAATTCACAACAAGAAACTTGTCATAACTCTAAAACTTTCCATTTTAAGTAAATTTTTCCTTGTTGAATGACCTAAATATCCTTACTTAGGTAAATAATCATATTTTAATATTCTTATTTAAATCTAATCAAGTTCACCTAATCTAACTACTCCCTCCAATTTTTAAATTCCCCAACTACCCTATTCAATGTCCCACCCCAACCTTATCATCAAATATCACACACCCTCTCTTCAAATCTGTCCTCTTTCTCATTTCATCTCCTCTATAGAACCCTAAATCCCTAAATTCTCTCACATCTCTCTCGCATCTCACGAACCCAAAAATGCCGATTCTCGAAACTGTCTTCGATTCATTTTTTTTAAAAAAAGGTTCATTTGGCACTTTCTCTCTCTTGCAAATATGTTATTGTAATTGTACAACCCTAATTTTTTTTTCAGTTTAACCGCGCAAATCTCTTTCTTTCTCGTCTGATTTTCAATCCTTAAATCAAGGTGTTACCTTTTCCCCCTAATTCGATCGATTTCTTATTCTCCTTCTCATCTTGTATAATTGCTTCAAAAATGGTTGATGTGAGATCTCTTCTTGTAGCTTACCATAATATGGAAGTGGGAGATGAAAAGAAATCCATGAAGTTCCTCATTGATCTTTTCCGAGTTGGAGTTCATGAGAGTTGTTCCAATCTCCTACTTTAGGTGATGTGCAGGAGTTTGTGCGCCCAAAATATTGTCTTGCTTTGGTTAAGTTTTCGAATGGTCAAATGGATATCAGGAATAAAAGGAAGAGGCAGGTTGAGAAGAAGGTTCAACAAAAGGATTTGNTTTTTTTCAGTTTAACTGCGCAAATCTCTTTCTTTCTCGTTTGATTTTGAATCCTTAAATCAAGGTGTTACCTTTTCCCCCTAATTCGATCGATTTCTTATTCTCCTTCTCATCTTGTATAATTGCTTCAAAAATGGTTGATGTGAGATCTCTTCTTGTAGCTTACCATAATATGGAAGTGGGAGATGAAAAGAAATCCATGAAGTTCCTCATTGATCTTTTCCGAGTTGGAGTTCATGAGAGTTGTTCCAATCTCCTACTTTAGGTGATGTGCAGGAGTTTGTGCGCCCAAAAAATTGTCTTGCTTTGGTTAAGTTTTCGAATGGTCAAATGGATATCAGGAATAAAAGGAAGAGGCAGGTTGAGAAGAAGGTTCAACAAAAGGATTTGTTACGGGGGACTGCCAGAAAGAAATTGAAGTAGGAAGGCATAGATTCATCGTTTGCACTCTACCTGCAYTGTCAAGGGCTGAAATGGAGGATGWCAAAAGGGAGTGTATTAAGAGAGGGAAGAGGGTGGCTAATAAGGTAGTGAAAAGGGATACGGTTGGCCGTTTGAAGAGGATTTGTGGGGGTACATGGAGTAAGGGAGTTAAATTTTAAAATCCTATTGAGGTGAGAGGAAGGTGAAAAAAGAGGTTGAGGATAGCAGTGATGGTAGTGATGAGGATTCATCCATCCAATACGTTGGACAGAATAATGAGTATGATAGGGCTTGGCCATCAACAGAAATTGTCATTCATGATGATGAGGTTTAGTTAGAGAAATTGCTACCAAACGCTGACATCATGAATATTAACATGGGGCTGTTAGATCTACTTAATGCTTTGCCACAACCTCTAATTGATGAAGTTGGGCTTCATTAATACAACACTCTGTTTTCCCTCTAAACCCTTCGTTGAACTTGTTATTTAATGTTGATTATTGTTTTGATTACTTGTATGTTGACTAATATATGTTGGACTAACTGATGATTTGTTGGATTAATTGCTCGATTAATGATTTGTTGGATTATTTATTGGATTACTGATAAGTGATCTTTTGGGTCATTTATTTATGTCTTTTACCCTCTAAATTATTCCTATCTAGCTTGTTCTTCTTAGATTTTCTTTATTTTAACTTATTTTCTTTTACTTTTATTATTGAGTAGTTTGTATAATCTTCTTGTGTTTTTTCGTCGTTTTTCTAAGTTACTAGTGTATATAATTGGTTTAGTTGTGTTTATGTTTTGTTAAGTTTATTATAGTTATACGAGTATATTAATTATTCAATTACTATTTATTATTATTATATAATATATTTATTATTATTATTATATTATTATATATTATTATTATTAATTATTTATATATGATATTTATTCATATTATTATTATATTATATTATATTATTATTATTATTATATTATATTATTAATTATATTATATATAATTATATATATTATATATTATATTATATTATATATTATTAATTATTATATTATTATTATTATTGATTATTTCTTCTTTTTGATTCAATTGTGTTTAGGTGGTTAAATTGAGTTGAAAGTTTGAATGAAGTACTGAAGACAACAAAAAAAAACAAATGGTATGGACATTAGAAATGTTTTACTAGGAAATCGAACCCTTATCTCACGTCTTTCTGGGGACACATCACTCACGCACCACCTCTAATATCAAAAACCCCAAAGGCACCTTATCTATAGCCCATTTTGACAGCCCCACTTGTAACCACTCATTGCATCCCTAAACCACCACCAATTCAGCCCTTAGCCCACCTTTCTACAGCTCATATAAAAAGCAATTTACCCTCCTTTCTGCCCCACAAAACCCAGCAGATTAGCCCCAAAACCAACACTTAATTGACCCTCAAATCTAGATTGCATCTCACCACCCTCATACGACCGTCCAACATAACCCACCACAAGCTAGCATAAGTGCCAGCCCAATCTCCCGCTCAAGAAACCCAAGGAAGTGTAAAAACAAACTGAAGCGATCGCTCTTGGCATCATGAGTCGCTCCCTATACAAAGTTCAAAAGGCAAGAGTTCCAGAGTGGTCGCTCCGTAACCGCTCTACGTTAATCTTGTCTTCCTCTGTTTTGCTCTGTTTCAGTTGCCCGTTGTACCTGTTGATGATGTGTGACGATGGTGCATGATGGATCGATGATGATGGTGTGTGTTTGCTGATGATGATGTGATCATTGGATAGCGAAAGGGATGGTGCATTATGATGATGTATGATTATGTTGACTTTTGGAGAGGGAAGGTAAACGGGGAAAAGTGACTAGGGCATTCTTCTCTCAGATCCACCTAGTCACTGCAAAGTGCAAAAAAGAGAACACTTAGCATCCAAAAAAGGATCAATATCTTTATAACTAGCCTCTTAAGCCCTAAAGAGAGCCAAATATCAGCGCACTGGTTAGTTTCACGATAATGCAAGTAAAAAAATCAATAGAGTGACTAGTAAGCAATACATCCATTAGGAGTTGATGGACCAAGGACTAGAGAAAGAACACGGATAATATTAATAACTGTTAGGTTTCATCCTCAATCGTAGATGCGTTTGCAATAGAAGACGCAAGGAGAAGATCATTACAAAGGCAAGAGCACTTCACCGACCAGGGAAGAAGCAAACCAACAAAGAGGTATAGCGAGAAGCGTAGACATACCCAAATGGTTGCGGAGAAGGATGCCACCAAAAGCAGAAGAAGATTGAATTGAACCTCAAAAATGATTTAATAACACCTGGAGGTGGAGGGGACCAAGGTACCAAGATTGAACGATATAGACGGGAGTGATAGTATAGGTAACAGCATAATCAACCGTAGAATGGCTAGACCACTCAGAGAATGAGAAAGGTCCCACAAATCAGCTTCAAAACTGGTGAAACAAAGATAACTTTTGAAAATAAGGATACTGGATCCAAAAAGCTTCAAAGAGAACACAGTTTAGGTCATGTAAAACACAATTGGGAACGATAAGATTAATTATGTATCAAAGAACCTGGAGTAAGGGACGAACCTTGCAAAGCTTGATGAATGCCAAAGGCTGAACCTGGGAAACCTAAAGGTGGAATGAATCCGGTGTCAGAGCATAGTTGCAATGAAGGGAACATCCAGATTGCAGAGGATTAAAAAATCGACGCTGTGGGGATACTAGGTGTAATAATTGCCAAAAAAAGAGCTAAGTTTAGGAGCGATAGGAAGGTTCAAAGCCATTCAAACTCCCAAGAGGGGAGCTGAATCCAACCCATGAGCCAGCCAAGTGGCAAGATTTAACATTAATTTTACCCGATTTTCTTGAAAAACACCAACAAAGTTCACCAAAAGCAGAGAACGAGGGATAGAATGCCTTAAAATGCAAGATAAAAATGACGGGACCAGAGTTGAAAGAAAAGTTATTATTCCAAGATTATCAGGCAAGATACATTGATCAATTTTGAAGATCAAGTTTTTAGAACTAGATGAGAGCAAGTTGGAGAATACAGAGAGGATACTTGTCGAAAAAGACCCAAATTATCAATCCAATTAAATGATTAAAAACCATTGCAACTTCCAGTAGATTCTTTAAAAGCAAAGGGCGAAACTGCAGATTTGTTTCCAAATGAGAGAAAATCACCAAGTGTTGTCTTATATTAAAGACGGGGAATAGTAGACAAGCTATTTTACTATGAATCGATTGGACTAAAGGTTAGAGATGGTCAGATAGGACTTTCCAACCGAAGGCTCACAAAGGAGATGAGTTGAACCTAATAGCCGCAGTTTCGTAATAATGCGGCCACCTTGGGATTTTGGCATACAAATAAGAGACTAGGAGATAAAGGAACGATGGTTATTGGGATTTCTAACTCCAAAAAATTACGGTTAATAGAGTCTAGTTGATACATGTGGGTAGCTGGAAGTTTGTGCGTTGTCATGGCTACGAGGAGAGGTGAATAAATGACTCTGAATTAAATAGTTTTGCTAGCTTTCGAAGAAAACTTAGTTGTCCAAACATTGAAATGGCTATCGACATCTCTATCAAGAATTATACGAAGAATTATTGAACTTTTCTTGAGTAAGAAAACTCGCTGAATAATGCTTAGAAAACTTGGGTGTCATATAAAAGTACTGGCTATGCGATAGCAATAGCGGGTTAGGACTAGATTTTAGAAGACATAGAATTTACTGAAAATTAATTAGTTGGTCGGAATATTGGAGAATGAATTCAGATATTGTAAGCGAGGACACGGTGGTAGCTTTACAAAAAAATAAACTATCATCAGCGAAAAAGAGACAATGGAGAGGTGAAGAAGTAGGGCAAATCTTCACCCAATACCAGAAGTCAGAAGGAGGGAATTGAACAACGAAGAAGGCTTCGGGAGAGGACTTCCATACAAATAATAAAAAAGGCAGGGGTTAGGGGGTCCCCTTGACGTAGGCCTTGAGAAGGTTAAATAATAGAGGAGGTGGAATTATTGACAGAGTGAGAGTATGAGACTGTAGTGATAGAAGAACAAATCCAATTGATCCAAGTAGAGTTAAAACCAAAAGTAGCCAGGGTAGCCWAGAGGAAATCCCATTCCAGGCAGTCATAAGCTTTTCCATATCGAGTTTGAGAGCTACACAACCAGTATGATTCTTTGATTTAGAGAAAAGGTTCTAGACTTCATGGACAAGTAGGATATTATCTTGAATGACATGATCAGGTGCAAAAACACTCTGCTATGGACTGATAAGTTTACTAAGAAATGGTTTCAAGCAGTTAACCAAAATTTTGGAGATAGCTTTATAAATAGTATTACAAAGGCTAATTGGCCTATACTGATGGGCATTAGAAGGATCTGAAACCTTAAAAATGAGAGTGATGATGGTATGATTTAGTTGACATAACATGTGCCCAGGTAAAAAGAATCCCAATATTGCTTTAGTTTCAGTACTGATATTGTGCCAATAAGATTGAAAGAACTTAGGACCGAAGCCATCTGTACCCAAAGCTTTATAYGGACACATATAAAAAATGGTCGTTTTAATCTCATCCGGAGTAATTGGAGCGGTCAAAGTAAGATTGTGCTTAGGATTTATAATGGTAGGCAACCAAGAGAGATCGAAGGAATGAACAGTTGGAAAAACTGAGGTAAAATGTTTAGAAAATTAAGTAAAAAATAGTTGTGCTATATCATATCGGCCAGTTGGTCCACCCATTGATCAAGCTCATTCTGAAGTCAAAAAATTTGCGACTTACATTTTCGTTCTTCCATAATATTATGGAAAAAACGAGTGTTCCTATCACCTTGAGTCKACCAGGAAAGACGGGCATACTTTTCCCAATAATTTTGACCAAAAGTGAGCATTTTTTCACGTTGGAGTAACAAGCGTTGAAGATGTTGATCAATATGTAATTTAAACGGATATAATTGATACTAGGATTCCACATTCAAAATCTTATCATGATTAAGTTGGAGTTTATATTGAAGATTACCATATTTTCGAGAGTGCCAATGTTTAAGTGCGACCTTGATGAACGTAAGTATATTTGCGATGCAGGACAGACGACAACCCTGGATGCGATTAAGCCAACATTTGCGGATAATAGTCTTTGCTTCCTTATCAAGCGTCCAAGCGTTTTGGAATCGAAATTCAAAAAGTAAGGAAGCAGGAAAAGTCAAAGTAGAGAGGCATACAAGACTATGATCGGAACAAGAAAAGTGTTCATAAGAAAGGGAAGCAGAGGGATACATAGTATTCCAAGAGGAAGAAACAAAACAACGATCTAATCGCTCATAAATAATATAAGGGCCCATATTCTTTTTCCAGGAGTACAAAGGACCAATAGTGGGGATATTGTAAACATACAAAGAAGACAAAAAAGTACGAAAACGATTACAACGATGGGGCAAAAGGGGTTCGCCCCTTTTTCATCGACATGCAGTGCACATAATGTTGAAATCGCAATAAGTTAAACCATGGTTAGTATTGTAGGGAGAGTTCTTAGGAAGATAATCCCAGGGATTTTTTAACACGTTCATGGGGCCAGGCGCAATATGGCAAAAAGATAGAAGAAGCTATTAAGTGCCTTATTCATGCGACTAAACAACCAGACATGTGTTCCAAGAACCTGAACCTGCATAGTGATAGCTTTGGAGTTCCAACAACTCACACATCCCGTTACATGTTCTTGAGGGGTAATATCTGTACATGATCAAACCTCGAGTATATATTAAGCCTTAGTAGGGAACACATTGGTGACATGGCAATAAGTATCTGGTATGGAAACGTTTACGTAAGTAAATTAATTTCCTACATTGTTTGCGCGACGTTCAAACACCAATGGACATTCTAGCTAATTTATTCATATGGTTGGATATAATGGTCTCCCAATGAGGACCATAAAATGAAGGGCATATAGAATTAAGGGGGAAAAAAATTTCATGGGAATAAATTGACTTTAGTATAAAAGAATACGTAATAGGAGGTTCAGGCAGTAAAAAATACAACGGGGAAGAAGCATGGAACATACTGAAGCATAGTAATAATCCGTAAGTGTTATAAACACAGGAGGCAGACTAAAATATAAAAGGATTATAAAGGAGTTACAAAGAGTAAGCAAAGACAAGAATACAATAACCATATATAACAATTACAAAAATGCACGGCATACCCAATCATCTTGGTACTATATAGGAAATTATTCATTAAACAAGGAAGGTACAAAGTTGAGTAGCAGGGTATAAAAGATGCCAGGCCAATTACGAAATGAGGCTGGGAACACTGTGTAGGAATAATGCAATACGAACAAGAATGGAAGAAGTAACAGAAACCAAACAACTATGGCAAAAGGCATAGAAGAATTAAAGCATCATGGCACAATAGTAAAGTAAACAATGATCTAAGTAATGTGAAGTGAGAAGACACCCAATTTTATAACAAAGAGGATGAAACTAGTGTTGGAATAGAAGGAATAGGAAAGGTGGGCCAGGAGATTAACCAAACATCATTCTGTTTTTTACAGCACCATATGAATTAGTAACCTAACTCCCCCTTGATGGAATTAAACAGTTAAGACTAATCTTGAAAAAAAGGAGAAGAAAGCAATACAATATTATAGCGAAAGTAGGAAAAGCGTAAGAAACAAACTAAGTAGAAAAACGTAAGGAAAAGGTATAGGTGACCAGATATGTAAAGATGGACAAATAAGTTAAGAGGTGGTAATCAAAGTAGGGAGTATGTTTTGTAAACAATAGATACAATTGTATTGCCAAAAGACGGTGGGCGATGCTAGGATAATAAGAAGGCTCAGAAAAGTTAAGAAGTTGCGTGTCTAAATAGACAGGGCACAAGTCCAAAACCATATTGTGAGCAATTCCGTTTTATGGTTCATGTAGCTCCAAACAACTTAATCGAAGAACTTTTGTACATAAGTTAATATTCATCATTGCCAACGGAAAAGGCAGAAGAAAGGGAAAGGGTTAAAAAATGGGTAATAATATAGAGAGAAAAAACAGGTATGAATTAACAGCTGAATAAGCACCTTACAAAAATAGAAAATGGAGTACAAAAGACAATTAGAACACAAAAAACAACTATATTCTTTATTAGCAAAAGGGGAACATACAGAAGCATAGAAAGGCTAATAGAAAGAAAAAAGGACGTAGCAAAGGTACACTTAGAAGGTGCTGACTAGGGTGAGCTAAGAAAGCATAGTACTGGATGAGAGTAAAGCTAAAATAAGGAAAAAAAAACCAAGACAAAGTAAAAGACTAAAAGGTAGATAGATAACAAGTAAGGAAGCTAGTCATGAGCGAAGAGAAGGTTGATGCAATCATCTCATTCAGCAGTCTTTTCTCTTGCTAGAAGCTAGAGGGCTATTGGCGTGTACATTCAAAACATGCTCTAGTCCCATAGATGCTGGAAGAACTCGAATTCCTATGAAGATTTACAGAGCAACCATTTGGAGTGGTAAGAGATTTATATGGTGGGAATCGGACGGAGAGAACCAAGGATCATTGAGGATGGGAGAAACACTCATTTATTTCATCCATGGATTCAGAAGCATGGAGGGAGAATTGAGTAACAAGAGTGTAGAAGGACATATAGAGACATGACATGAGTACCATGAATCTCTTTTCAAGGGACCAGCAGGAAGCCTTCTCATAGAAGACCTAGTGCTTTAGGGGCTCTGGGCCCGACCTCTTTCAATGGGACCACCTTGATCATTATTGGGTTGGACAACTGAACCAGCAAAAGAGAACCAGTTTGGGGTTAATGTTCCTCTTTGATAATTTCGATGCATAGGTGGTTTACCTAGAAGGCACAGTTCTAAAGAAGTGAGAATCATCACCACACAAAGGCAACTCGACATGCCTTTATAATCGATATGATGTGCCTTTAAAAAATCCCCAATTCAGTTTTAAACTCCAGGCGATTTTTTTTAAAAAAAATGCGTTTTAAACAAAAAAGGAAAAAATAAAATTAATCTAATTTTACTTTTCAAGGAGCAGGGTAAGCAAGTCACCGGATGCATTTTTGGAAGACGCCCAAAGGGTCGGAATTATTTTGATAATCGACAAAGGTCGAATTTTTTTTGAAAGACTCTTGAAAACAGTGATTATTTTTGTGATTTTTCCTAAAACTTAAATCTATGTATTTTGCATTTATAGTTATTAATCTAATACGTTTTTATTTTGGATTATAGTCAAATTTATCTCTTCTCTCTCTCCTCTCTTCTCTCTCCCTCTCTCTCTCTCTCTCTCAAGTTTAATATATTTAGTATTATATATACAGGATCTGAAAACAAATCTGTTCATAAGCATATGCGTCGCCTGATTATGTATTGTTTGATGCAGATAGGTCACTATCACGTTTGCCTTCTTACTGAGAGGTGACACATAATGCCTTACCTATCGCAATCGCCTACTTAATGATACGGTGGACGCATATACTAAACAATCGCGTTGCCTCTCTTAGAGGCGATGCATATGCTACCATATCGCTAGTGCCTCTTACATGAGAGGCGTTCACAATACTACTATTGGTGTCGCCTGTTACATGAGGATTCAGGCAACAACTATAATACGTATTGTCTAGGGCTGATGTATTTTGTCGGAATGGCATCATAGGCCGGACTGGTCAGTCCCTCACTCTCGGGGGCACAATTTAAGGGCGGTTCGGGTTTGTTTGCTTCGATTGAAATTTCTTGCTTTTGCTATTGTGAGTATGGCTGGAATTTGTTAGTTATACTCAAAATGAGTAGAGAAGTCGCCACGCACTTCTTTTGGGGAAGACTGCGCAATCGTTTTTTAAGCCTTTGCACTATAATTGCATAAAGCAAGGCGAAGGACTCCATGTCGTGTAGTGCATGCAAAGGTCTGGATTAGGGGACAGGTTAAGGGTGAAGTAGTGGCACCCACCCCCTCACACCCCGCATCTGCGGCCTCTACTCGTTATTTGCAGTTCATTGTTTCAAGAAGACAACAACAACAGTTTTTCGTTTTAAACCCTAACAAGCAAAAATTATAGGCGGTGCGTTGCTTTAACAAAATACTATGCAATTAGTTGTTTTTTTTTGTGGCATGTATTGTTATTCCGGATATCTAAGGAGACTATGTCGGTTGTCCATTTGTTTTTTTGGCATATGAAACACGATTTTGCAGTCTTTAGTTAAAGATAATTATGGTTGTGAACAGCATGAAACACTCGTGGGAGCGAGACTGGCATGAAGTGTTGTAAAGTCGCATTACCTTAAGGATTTGATTTTTTCTTGGCCATTGTCATACCTTCAGAATATGTGTACGTACAATACTTACGATGCATAAGCTTAATCGAAAAGTCACGATTACTTTAAACACAAAATGTCAAGAAGGTATGATAAGATTATCGAGACGGGTGTGGTGCTCAACATAGCAGTCGAAGCATCAGATGTCGGAAAACCAATACCCTGCCTCGGACCTTAGAACCCTTGTCGAACTTAGGAACCCTTGAAACATCTATACAGATATATTGAAATTGCGCCTCGGCTTTAAGATGCTGTATCTCTGTGTCATCGCAATTGTGTATTGACATGTGTTTGCCAGTATAGAAGTTTGAAGATCGTTTTGGAAGAGGAGTGAAGAGAAGCTGGCGCAGTGGACAGATAGAAGAGAAGAGAGAGTGTGATATCGATCTAAGTCTAGCAAGTTTCTACCATCGAATAAGGGAATAGGGGTGGCTCCCTCTTTATAGGTGTAGACACCTAAAAACTGTCCCGCAAATGAAGTAATTCCATGATGCAGATTCCAACGTGTCGCAATCTTATCTCGAGACCTTCGCGGACAAAAACGCAATTGACAAAGGCTACGTGAATGCAAATGCAGAATAGGTGATGAAAGTACAGAAATCAGGGCACTCAGAATCATGAGTCACAAGAAAGGAGAAGTCAAACAGACGAAAGGGCCAAATAGCTTTAACTTATACAGGGTTTTGGTGCCACAATGACGAAGAGCATATACGAATCAGGGTTTTAAGGTCAAACAAGCTTAAAGGCTGCACGCGGAGTTCATCCAAGCAAGAAGAAATGCTATTTTGCTCTTTTCTATGCATCGTTCGTCAAATTTTTCTGACGTGCATGACCGAACAAATGATTTATAATATATTATTCTCGTCTCGTATTTCCTATTCTAATGAGCTCATATCTACCTCGACGATGAATTTATGGCAAACCCTGTGTTAAATACGGAGACTCACGACCTCAAAAATACCTACAGTCGCGAGTGATTACGGATAAAGATCCGCGGATTGTCAGTAGCCATCATTAACTTTTTGCGAAGTAGGCGTCTATATCCGTAATTCTATTCGAACTCGAGACGCAAAAGAAGTATCGCAAAGATATTGACGCCCGACATCAATACATATGATTCAGATATGATATTTTCTGTGTGAAATAAATATCATAATACAGCATGAAGAAAGCATATTTATACGCTGTAGGCCAAGGGAGCAGGCGTAGATATCGCTGCCTATGGAACCCACGAGAGAATATTATACGCATAGACCCGCTCAGCGTTATATACGCTCTCAGCGCTATACACTTTTCAAAAGTATGGATGGTTTCCTTGTGGAGAACGGTACTATCGTGAGGATGAGCGCGTAATATCGCTCCCAGACAAAAGTGTAGCGGGTTACTGATACGCTCATCCTAGCGCATGATATAAGCTCTTTATCTCTTACTGCTAGACCGGACCTATCATATGTGCTTGGCCTTGCATTACGAGTAGGAACAGACTGAGTGTGTTTAACGGATTTCCAGTACAAACTTCCGACTTCCAATTCTTCACTTCTAGCATTCCTATGCTCACTATACCTCGGGTATCGAGCAAACTCTGTCACATACTACACAATCACAGCAGGAGTCATATTCTTGGACGAGTTCGGTTTCTCATACGAAGACAAGTGATAGACAGAAGCGAGAGTAAACACAGGTGAATTCTAGAGGGATTAGCTCACATGACCCGAGAGAAAGTCACACGACGCAGTGCTTGCAAGATAACGATGATATGGTTTCGTAATGTATCTGCAATCAGTGTGAGAAGAACCGTAGCTCTTATCGTTCATGTAACGATGTATTTGTTAGGTATCCATTAGCCACGGTCGTAGTGTGTGTCTCTTCTTAGACTGTTCAGATTAACCATGTCACATTGCAACTACTACTGCATTTTATTCTCTCGCGATAGCGATTCAGGCGATAGGATTCATTGCGCGCTCGATTTCATATGAACTAAACATTTGTTTTCTTTGTCTTTGGTTATAGCTGATATGGCATATTGTATGTGCGCACAAGAACGACAGACACATAAATCAGGTTTTTCATCATAAGTAGTATCCTGTGTTTTCAATATTGCTAGATTTAGAATGCCATGAATAAGGGACGAGGGTATATGTACTCGTGTTGAGAATGTCCTATAGCTATGTCCTTATGTCTTTGTATGATTATTGATTTGAACTCATAACACAATATTTACTCTTGAGCTAAGAGCTAAAGACGGAACTTATGGTGAAATTACATCTAGTATCAAAGCCATAAAACATGTGGGCACAAAGTCGATGAACGCCAGTTGTTACTCGTAGTTATAACACAATAATAATGGTCAAAAAAAGGCTCGGCAATATTGCTGTGAGGATAATAAGTTCGTTCGTTGTGTACGCGCATAAGTAGACAAACCATACTACACTAGTCATCTCATTTCGAGGGCGCTGTGTCGTATTCCTAATTGTTCTGGCCGGACATATATGATACGGTTGTATGGGGCTGAGAGTTCGAATTATAATCGTGTTTGAGTGGAACGTCTTATACAATCGGAGAGCCGGCACAAGAAAGACGAGAATGGATCAGTGGGTGCCCCAAATGCGGGGGCATGTGGGCGCAAATTAATGGTGAGTCTACAGGACATCTTAGATATCGGTACTTAGAGCCCTCCGAACCTCACGACATGAAGGAGCTCATGCACGTATTGTATGGTCTCGTGAATAAGAGGCCATTATGGTTTCTGCAGGCGCACGATTACTGGAATCCGGGCTCGGGTCCGATAGAATAACCTCTGTCCTAGGCACGATGGCGACTCCCTCACTCGTACGGAGGAGAAGAAGCTAAGCCAAAGGAGACAATACCATGTCGAGCCTGGACGCTAGTCAGATCGGTGCTGTGATTTCGTTGGTCTAAGGCCAGACGCTAAAGCACCTCTGATGCAATGTACCCGACCGTCTGGACAGTGCTCTATAAGAACGTCGCGCATAATACGGCGAGCGGCGTAACAGAAGGGGCGACTGGGAGCCACCTCACATAGCAATCTTTGTGCGCTTTCATGCTGGGATTAAATCACCCTGCTCAGTAGAAGATGAAAAAGTGAGACAGATGCTTGATGAAACAGTCTCGGTCATCGAGCCAAATGCGCATCATCACGTTTATTGGATTTGGCATTTTGCATTGTGTTGACTTTCGTAGTAAAATCACGAGTGCCAGCTTGCTCCGGGGGGCTAAGACGGGGTCTCATAATAGAGGACATTGTTACTGTGGGTAATAGATACAACGGACAGTCGCTAATAGTTCCAGCTGGGGCAAAGAGGGAGGATGATACGTACTCAGAAGAGATGAAAAATGTGATGTACGTTATGCGCAATGCGGCTGAGGGCAGCGAGCTCCGGTATCTCGGCTGCCAATATGCGTGATAGATGGTGCAACTGTGTTGACTGATGCGATGTGGTGAAAAGCGAAAAATTTATCTAGGACCTTGTACACTCGCGCCTCAGGATTATGGCAGAGTGAGGGGTGAAAAGACAGAGGTCGAAAGCCTCTCTTCTCTTGTGAGGCATGGCGTCCTTTCTTTAGCACTACCTAGAGAGCTGCCATAAGACTCGCACACTCTGCTCAGGTCGACCGTGATCTGCAATGAATATGGGTATTGTGACATATGTGTCTATGGGGGTGCTGCACTCGCTCGGACTTGCTCTTCGGTAGTACCATATGTAACAGCACTCTTTCCGATTGTGGAACGTAGTCCATCTCGGTTCGAGTCTATTCTCACTGTTTCAGATCATGATTTTCTTTCGTGCCACAGTGCTTTAGTTAGAGTCCTGTTAATGGATGACTCTCTGACTCTCCCGTGGCCATAGATTCTTACATGCGAGACTGTTGTGTTCCGTATTGAAACGATGGCTTAGATATGCCACGGCAGGCTGTTGTACCACTAGGTCTTACCCACCCATGTGGACGCTGATCATTAGCGAGCTCGCAGTAAGCCTCTTCATCCACGTCATGTCTTTGCACTTGGGGGACTCGTAGGCAGGTTCGGACGACTTTGACACTTTACCGATTGAGCTTTAGAGTTTACTTGAAGGGCGATTGACCCTTCACCGCGTTTCAGCAGGGCTCAATGGGCTACGTGCTCGCCTGTGGCGTGCACGCGTCTCACAAACACGGGGCATCGGAATCTCGTGATGACGAAGTACGAAGTTCATCAGCACAGTTACATTATGGTGAGCCCTCGACCGGGGAAATCCAGTAGCCCATGTTCAAAAAAAAAATATGGCTACGAGAAAAAGAAAAGTACAACAAACATGGCATCCATAAAAATAAATTGCAGAAGAAGAATCAGAAATACAAAAATTCAAAAAAAAACGAAGGAGGCACCTTTTGATGCATCATTTAGGAAAGATCCATGGATTCGGACATGCATTTGATACTGCATTCATGTATTCGATAATGACCAGGAAGTTTCACTAAGGTTTATTGTCTGTTTTTGAAACAGAGGTTGAACCGTCTCTACTACCATTGCTCGACCCAAGAGTTTTGAGCCTCAGACCAATCCAACCGTCAACCTCTACGTGGCCACCGTGGCATGTCAATCCATCGCTGCACGTGATGCACAAAGGTCGATGTGGGGTGGCAGCCTATGGAGAGAGGGGACTGCCTTAATCAGAGACAAAATGAGCTGCCCACAGTGGCCGACGCGGAGGAAGAGCCGTAGGTGCAAAGCATTGCTTGACTCGTACACAGAGATCCAAACGCCTAGTCACAACCACCTGCGGTGGTGTGCCCGGCTGGGCCAGCATATTTGATGAGTAAAGGCTCGCAGTGTAAAGTAAAATAGGGCCACCAAGAGCCCCACCTATCTACAAGACCACCTCCGGGTCTTGACCCCAACTTGCAACCACTACAGTGAGCATGTCGCGCAGTAGGGGTAATGTGGTTCCTTCTAGATGGCACAATGCCTCAGGTGGGGGCCTGAACACTTATACATAGCTGAAGAACAACGTCAAGAGGCAAAGTGAAGAGGAAGTCGCGGAAAGACTAGCCCAGGTTCAAGGCTAAGTGGAGCGACCGGGCACAGGAGACTGTGATGAACCACTCACGCAATATCGCTCTATACAACGGATTTAACGCATGCATGGCAGGCTCTAAAGGCAACTTAGCCGCTGCCTTGTTCATTGGGTTCGGTTGCGCCGGCTTTCCCTGGTGGATGGACCGAAGTATGTCAGAGTGTGTTACTTCTTCTTCGGTCGAGGAAAGAATATGACTGGGAAGGAGAATCATCCACGGACGACATCGCAAGATCAAGCCCCTCCGGTGCGGACATTCGACCCAACATCGAATCATTTCCTGAGAGCTTCGAAATTCACTTTAGACAAGTAAGGATTGAGACTAGGGATTCACACCTATTTGACTGATTGGAGAGGAGTTTTCTGCCGACACCGTAACGAGTCTGCCTGGTCTCCCT
>SNQN01003799.1:35101-47537 GCA_008642245.1 Bassia scoparia | reverse complement strand
CCACCTCCATTATTAAACCTCATATACTGCGCATGCTGTTGTAAGTTTAACTGTTGCGCCTGCAGCTGTTGCTGCTCCCAGTTCCTGATCAAGTCCTGATCATCTCTGACTGGTAACGCCGCGAGCTGCTGAGCCTCAATAAAGTGATGTTGCTGTTGCTGTTGCTGTTGCTGTTGGGGCTCTCTGATCACCAACTGTCCCCCAACACCTGACCCACTCGGAACAGCATGAGATGGACCTGCAACGAGGCCAGCAGGAATACCCCCCATCATGGCCGTGAKAAACTGCTGCTGGTGCTGCTGCTGCGGCTGCAACRCCGAAGTTGAGGCACCTTGATTGGGGAATGCGCCCTGCAACATAGGCATATGAGCAGTAGGCCCAATATAAGCAGCCAATTCTTTTCTAGAAAGATAAATATCATGCTGAATTTTCTTCAGACGCTGCTGCAACATCGAGATCAGTCCCACACAGCCGTATATTGGGTCCTTCAGCCTCGCATCGGCTTCATACGCCAAGGAATTCACCGCGTCCTCCCTTTGATCCGGGTCAAGCTCGTTCAACAGTTTCGCAACATTACTTGCGCCGAACACCTTGTGCACACTGGCAAACCTTGTAGGTTGATCTGGTGGAAAGTAGGGCGCAAATACACATTCTTGCGTGCATTTTCTCCTCAGAAACTTGCACGCCGCACATGGTGATGAAGACGATGACATCTCCTCACATTTAACAATGATCAAATCTGAAACAATATTGTATCCAAAAATAATAACACAAAAAACAAATTAGATTATGGTAAACTATGTAATACGAAGCTTCATTGATAGAGACTCAGATATATAGGGAATCGCAAAACAGCATATTCATTCATATTATTATTTTTCCAAGTCAAATGATGCAATTTGAATAATTATTGTTGTAGTAAGACGGAATAGTATACTACTCGATCGTACTTATTGATATAAATAAGCATAAGCATTAGTAGTAATTAACACGAAAGTATCTTTCATAAATGACATTCATAATAATAAACAAATGATAAATTCATTCTTTAATTTAGTTTAGTTTTCCATCATTATGCTTCTGCAATTCTCATGAAGAACAAGGTAAACTTACAGAATTTTTTTTTTTTTTTTGAAAAAATAAAATAAAAACAAAGAAAGTGAGTTGTCTTTACCTAATTAAGTCTCGCTATCATACCAAAAATAAAACAAAATCAAATGCTCAAAAAAAACCTAAAACGCGTTCATCACACAAAAAATTGTAAAATGTAAAACTCCATGAAATAAAACTTTCACCGACTTGAAAATGAAACAACCAAAGTCGCAATCAAGAAATCATCCTTAACTCACCTTAAAAGACAAGTGAAACGAAATAAAGAAAGCGACGAAATTTGACAACCAATATAAATCCAAAACAAAATCAAAGATTTTTCAATTGATTACGCTAATCATTTCTTCTTAAAACGTCTTATCAAACAGATTAATCGTGATTCGTTACAGGAAAATAACAAACCAAAATTCGAAAATATATATAAAATATTCACCTACGATTGCCTTGAATTTCACTCAATCACGTACTTCTTTCTTCACTCTAAACTTACACCTGCAACACGTACAAAAATTCAAAGAAAAACGCTGAGAAAATAGCGCGATAAAATGGAAAGGCGAATTGAAGGGACGTAAATTTACGTGGGAAGAAGACGAAAAGGAAACCTGAAACGCCGTCGTTCGTCGGAGAAAGAGTTAGAGAGAGAGAGAGAGAGAGAGAGAGCACTGAATTCAATATATATTTACTGGTTTAATAATTATGATTATTTATAGTTTTAAGAGGGTATTAATTAATGAGAGCAGAGCAGAGGTGGAAAAATGGAAAATGGGGAAAGAAAAAAGAGAGCGTGTGGGTTGTATTTGTATCATGGGAGTGAGGCTGCGAGGGAGGTGGCTGTGAGACTCTGACCTTTAGATGTAAAGGTTTCGGGGAATCACCGCCGTCCGATTTTATGTTTTTCAAATTATTAAAAATGAGTCAGCAGTGTCATTTACTAATTTATCCTTTTGTTCACATACTCGATCATCTCATAATCTTCCAATCTCTATCTCTATTCTCTTATGAAAATGTCATCTTTTTTTTCAAGTCAAAACTGTTTTGTGGTTTGTTTTATTTACCTTTTCTGAAGTTTTTTTTGAATTTTATTTTTATTTTTTCTGAAGTTGTTTAAGTTTTTATTTTCAACTATTTTTTTAATTGAGTTTTTTTCTTCTTATATTTACCTATCTAAAATAAGTTGAATCGAACATCCCCTTACTACTCCATTTAAATTTGTTCTTTAAATTAAATTTGATTTTTACAAAGTTTTGAGCACATAGATTTATATGAATATATATATTATTTCTTATGCTTTCAATAATTCTTTCATTTTTTAGCCTTAGGGGTTGGTCTTGGATGGTATTTTCTCCTTATATCAATTTTAATATCAATTATAATTATATAAATGTATAATTTAAATATAATTTCAAATTTTATTCTTCTACAAATTATAAGTATCAAATTTAAATTTATGTTTAAATAAATTTAAAAATAATTTTTTTTTTACAAATTTATACAAATTCTCTAAAAATGTAAGTGACTTTAATTCTAGTGTCTTCTAGATTTTATAAAACATAATCAAAATTCATAATGTCTATCTAGATCTAGTAGCTTTAGTTTTGAATTTAAATTTAAATTATCATAATCTACATATATAATGAAGGGGGGAGGAAGATGGTGTCCCCCTTCAAACATACAATCATACCCTTAATGAAATTAATGTCTCTTTTATAAAAATTAAAATTAAAATTAAATTAAAGGTCCATTGCCATATTAAATGCAATTTTCTAATTCTTGCCATACATATTGAAGTTGGATAAAAATTTGAAATTTCAATTAAATTGTTCAATGGAAGTTGAATTATTGTTTTATACGGAGTACTCGACATGTTAGAAATAAATTGTGCGTGAAAAATTGAATAAAAATTATTTGGACATGTAACTTAATTAATAGAGGGAAAACGAAAATTTAACATGAATTTTACTAATACTATATATTAACCTAACTATAAGTTGATTATCATTAAGTATCGTACTCTCTATTATGTTAATCAACTTTTCTACGGAGTACTTTAACAAAACTACATAATTTTTTTTCCCACTTTATTAAACACAAGTTTTCCTCCGTTTTATATATCTATTTTAATAATATATTTGAAATATTATTTACAAACAAACTACAAACACAACATAGATTAAAGATGTAATAACAAATTAAATTAAATTTAGTACTAATGTTTGTAACACGACAAATAACTAATGGATGTTTACAAATACGTAGTTTGACATGCACGCTTAGCGTGCAAAAAAATACTAGTCTCTATCTAATTCTAGACAATTTATCTATTTGTTCAAATTTGAATTTAAATAATCCATTATACAATAGAGGATGTTTTCGTCAACTTATTTCAATAAACTGTTAAAGAAATTTGTTAAAATTTTAGTGGAAATAAATTCAGTTCGGTAAAATAGGTTAATTCATTACTAATAATTTAAATTTTATATCACTAAAAATAAGTTTAGTTCCTTAAAATTAGTTGACAAGAAAAAGAGGCATCAATCGTTCATTTCTTATTTTCTCGTACTCCTAGGCATTATTGAGGGAAGAATATAATAGGGGAACTAGATAATCCCGAGCATTTGCTCGGTTTTAAAAATAAAATACAAATTGCTCTAAATTAAATCAAATTTTAACTTTTTAAATTTGTAATTATAAAGCTTTGTTTTCAAATTTTGTTATAGTTTTATATAAATTAATAATTAATAAAATTTTAGTCAAAACACATTTATTAACATTCATTTAATGATTTTTTACATTTTTATTGCAATAATTAATAAGGTGTGTTTGGGAGGGAAATTGGGAGGGAAATATGGGAGGTGGGAATTGCTTTAATAAGAGTTATTAGAAAGGAAGCCATGTGAAAATAAATAAACAAAGAGAGTTCATTGTACAACATAGAAGTGAACGAATTGAAACAACTAACAAGTAATTATAAAATTTCATAGTAGAAAGTGTAACTTCGAAAAAACTAGAGAAGCAATACATATTGATATCATCTCAAAGCTCATCAAATGTATTTAAATTTGGTTTTAATACTATTTTGCTTAAAATTTATTTTTTAATGATTGACCCTAAAGGATAGCAGGGGTCAATTAGTTGATTTAACTTGTAAGTTAAAATTTGTTATCAAGCACTTTCTCAAGGCTGCTTTACACCAAGGTATCTTGTCCCAGTTTCTTTAACACATTATAAAATGCTCTTTTGTGATTGACACTTAGCTTTGAATATGTGAAAAAGACCATTGTTGTATGTGTATCCATAACTTGTCAGGTAATTTTGAGGAGCTACACAAGTCTTTTCGGAATTGGTGTGTAGTTTCTAATAGTCGATTTAAAAAATTAATGTTGCTTTTCAAATTATTTGCGGTAAAAAAAATGTTCATTTTCAACACAAATTGTTTATCGTGGAATCAAACTATATACACAATAAAAGTTTATTCAAATATCATACTCCTCCATTCCGAGAAGTCATGGCAACTTTTCTCAAAGTTTCATGAAGTTCATGTACCCCGGGTAGCTTCTACTTTATTCTATTTTGGAAATTATTATCAATTTTTTATTTGATTTGTGTGTGGTCCACCGTATAAGACTATTCATACTATCTCTCCGATCCGTTCACGAAATTCCTAGCACTTCTCTTATATGGACGTTCATGATTCCTACCATTCTCACTTTATACCATTTTAGGAACCCTTATATTATTTTTTAATTGTAGTAGTACACATGTTGAACCCACCATTACACTTGCAATATATTCATTTGCACTTAACAATATCAGTAATTTTATTTGTTTCTCTCACCAATCTACTTAAATCTACTTTTTAACCTCACTTTCATATTATATTAATTTCATATTTTAACCCGAATATAGTGTAGTAAGAATTTCGTGCAACGCTCATGTATAATTTTTAATTTAAATTATTATTTCTCTTCAATCTAAATTTGCCTTTTAGCCTCACTCTTAGAGGAAAAAACTATAATAGAGGAAAAAACTATAATAGATGTGTACAAATTGTCCCTTTTAGATTCAATCTTATTACGAGTATATAAAATTGATAATCTTATTATAGGTAATATAAAATTGATTGATTGTAGATCTTTTAGTATATAGTGAAAATTATATTCTTTGTTAGCTATTGTTAGAATTTTAAAAAATCTAAAGTTTAGATTTAGTGTGTTATATTATAATTTTGAAAAAACATTAAAAGAAAAAGATTACGTTTAAGGAGGGAAAGGAGGTGATTGATTGATGTGATTGATGATTTCCAACTTTTGCCAATATAGGATATGTTTTGATGGAGAACTATCTCTTGATCTAGCTATTACAAATAGCTGTACTGGGGGCCACCAAAAAGTACATGAACGTGCTGTTATTTCCTCAACTCTGTTAACGGGTTAGTTGTCACGTGACCCCCAAAACACAATTTTGGCTCAAACTTTCTTCCACCATATGTGTCTATCATTTTTATATTTAATTTTTTTTGTCCTGATATTCTCCTTGCTTTAAATTTTTTTTGCCGGACTTAAACCTAGAATGCTCCATAAATTAGCATGCAATAAATTTTCGCCTGAAACTAATTTTCCATGAAACTAATTGACTCAGAAAATTAATTTTCCTGAAACTTAATTCCTTGATTCTTGTTTTGTCGGATTGTGCATTCCTTCACTGTGTTTTTGCTGTGAACTCTGTAGTTGGTCCCTCTAAGCTTTGTGATTCTGCCGTTGAAGTTAGTTCTTCAATTAATTGCATTTAATTTCGCAGTTCTTGCAATTTCTAATTTGTTTTCGACTGGTTATTTACCGTTCTCTGTATTGTTGTTTTTTTCCTCATTGGTTTGGTTGAACTTGTTGAAGCCCTAAGTATCCTTGTTGGAGTAAAATAATAGTAATGTTCAGGAATCTTTTTTTCATAAATTGGGTTATTGTGTTGAATATTATAGCAATATTTTCGCATCTGATATCATTGTGTTGTTGAATTTGTGATTGAATTGCTAATTGACAGCTAAGTTTATAGTGTTTGAAACTATGATTTTGTATTGAAAGTTGGACATGTGGGAATTGAATTTATTGTGTTAATAAATTGTTGGATTGTTGAATTTATGTGGACATATTGATTTGTCATAATTTGTTTTTTTTTGTGGTTGTTTTTAGAATGGACATGAGCATGAGCATGAACATAACTAGAGCTTTGGTTTTTCCCTAACTTGAACGAGGAATTTGAATTTGGATGTTTGACAATGAAAATGTGGAGGGGGTTTCTTTTGTGATGAAATTGTTGTCTGAAGCAGGATGTGAGGAAATACTAAAGATGAGTGTTGTGAGTCCCTGCATAAGGTTGTGTTTGTTAGGACCCAAGTAGGTACTATATTATGAATCGAGGGAGAAATTGATACATTTTAGGTGTTTGCAAACAACAGGGTTTTGGAGTGACTAGAACAACAGCAGGGTTCGGACGAAGAAATGGTAAGTTGACGAAGGAGAAACGGAATGTTACTTGGCGTTGTGACCAAAGGGGCCTGAACAAGTCTTCACAGAAAAAATCAATCTAAGACATAGCCTAGGGTGATGTTGTTGAGGCTCCTAAGAGGGTATTCTATGCCTCAATGGAGTTCAGATCGGTGTAGGAAATTCAAGAAGTGCAATTGCTCTGTGTGCTTTATGCTGCGTTAGATGACAGGCAGTGGAGTTGAGACATGTGTGTGTTGGAGCATAAAAACCACGAACCAATGCCTGCAAATCTCGGTGTATTTGGCATGTTTAGGAAGGAAGGAGTACACTGCTGTTTTGTAGGAGGCTCTTCAATTGACATAAAGTGGAATTACTGTAGCCACATAGCAGGAGGTCACTTGCCAAGGGAACATAATGGCAATGAAACTTTGCATCCGACTGATAAGGATTTGCGAATTAGGTTGACAAGGAGCGTAGATGTAAATTGAAGATTAGAGGGTGGAGATGCTAAAGCAATGTATGCCTATTTGCAGCGTAGTCCAAGACAATGCAGACTTCCTATCATACTTATCGTATTAAATGACTTTGGTAGGTTGAAAGATGTGATGTGGGTTGATGCTCGGAGCAGGGCAGCGTTTGTGAATTTCCTGATGTGGTTTGCTTTGATTCTACCTATATTACGACGAGTACGAGCTTCCTTTTGCTAATTTTGTTGGAGTCAACATCACGGGCAGCTATTCTTTTTAGTTGTTCTCTATTAGCTCATGAGAATGCGGAGAGTTTTGAGTGGCTATTTGCGAGTGGGTGAACTACATGGGAAGGTGTTGCGCCAAAGGCACTGTTAACTGACCAAGATGTTTGATACGTGTCGTTTACCGTATTAATTAATTATTTATAAACCTATCTAGTCCTTTAAAAATATTAACAAGTAGTAAAAGGGTAAGAAAGGGTCGATCACAGGGAGATTGTTAACTTCCTAACTCAAAATTTAATCTAATGTTTAGTACAAATATACAATAATAACAATATTTACATATTTACGAATATGGGGTTTAAAATTGTGATTATTTAATGTAAATAAATCTAAACTACTGTTTACATGTGATGTCAGCAAGTCGGATAATTTCACCATTTAAACTTAAACTTAATCATAAATATTGAGTATAAATTTGAATCAAAGGTTGAATAATAGATTAATTGTAGCGGTCTTGATAGCAATTCCACCCTATTCTTCCTTATTTTAATTAGTATTGAACTAGGCCGACACTAATTCTAAACTATCTAGACCGCCATCGTAATATGATCGCAACCACAATGACTACATCTAGAAGCATTATAAACTAGAAGAACATCATTAACCTAATAATTAACACATAGGTAATTAATAAAATTAGATCAATTTACACCTATATTATATTAACAACCATCGCAGACCCAAATTAATATTAGTCGCTACGTTGTATTATGCATTTAAATTAGGCAAATCACATAACTAGCAATTGATTTCAATTCAAATAATAAGATTAGAAATATACTCGAACAATATATGACAATAATAATATGTAAAGTGAATAACTAAACAAACTTTATACTCAATAAATAACCCAAAATTATAATTAAATTCAAGTCTAAATAAGATTCAAGATCATAGTATTGATAACAATATAGAAATTCCAATATAAACAAAAGAAGGGTGGAGAATATATCACTTAATACTCGTACAAACGTCGTCATTTAATACCGCTCTTACTCCAGTTGCACGACTAGAACAGTTGATCGCTTCCAAAACTCTCTTTTTACTCTTAAAACCCTAAAATCTGATAACTGACATCCCCGCTTTTTGACTAAAAATTACGTATTTATATACCAAACAGAATTACAAAATATACAGTAAAGATAGGAAAGATTATGTTATTTATCCTCCTTAATTTTCGATTGTAGATCAAATTGCTATCGCTTGCTTCGTTGGATGTTTAATCTTTGGACGAAGTCAGCTGCCAAATTCTTTGAACTGCACTTTTTTTTTTTGATATGTGTTCATTATCCCTCTTTGATTTACTCCTAAGTAGCATAACTTTCCTTTTTTCTTTTTTTTTTTTTCCTTGCCAACTCACGTGAGATTTGCTTGATAATCTCATCTTTTTTTTGTTTTATTTTTCTTCGTTTATCTTCCTCTAATTTGCCAAGCCTCACCAATTATCTTTTGTTTTCCTGAAAAACATAAACACATTATTAAGTATCATTATATTAAAAATAATATAAAATAAATAATGACTAAAATAAATATAAAATTATAAAAGTACTAATTAAATAAAATAACTACGATAAGACAATTATAAGACTAAATATTAGGGACTAAAATATCATATATTATACACTATATCATGCAGCCATGGAAGCGGTGAATTCGGTATTTACTGAGACGAGGCACATGGGTGCTTTATGGCATATAGTAATGAAGTTGGTAAGAGGTTAAGCTACTATGGTACGTATGACCATTTAGCCCGCTGATGTTGAACGCTATTTATGATAGTTTGAGCCTTGCAGAGTTCGAGGAATCATGGAGCATAGTCTAATGATTCAGCTTCAGGATATGATGGCTCAATGGTATCTATCCTATCCTTATTTTTGTGAATTATGATATTGTGATTATTTGGTACTTGAGATACTATAAACTGAAATTATGCTCATCAGCATTGGTATCTATTTGTTAGGACTTTAAGAGAGGTCATTGCTAGTTCTAAATCGAAGCTAACAAAATTCAATTCTAAACTGAAATGATTATTTGCTACTTGACAAACTATTAAACTGAAATGAAACTTTAAACTGTAAACTGAAGTGATTATTTGCTAGATGAGAAACTAAAACAAAAATGAAGCTAAGTGATAGTCCTTAAATGACTATTGATTCCATTTTTTGTTTAGAACTATACAAGGAAAGGTCCGTGTGGATTCCTTCTTATCTTAGTAGTATTTCTGGGCTGGTATGAAGACAACCAACGGTCCGAAAGTATAATAGTTTTTTTCGATGCATATGTTAGTCGGAAGACCAAGCTACTATCAATTTGTGCAGCAGTACTTTTGTTGCCATGGCTGAACGCAATGAGTGCAGAGAAAAAAGCCGATGTAGATTGTGCCAGGTTCACCTAGAAGCTGGTTACAACCCTTCCAGTTGAGAAGACATTTCAGCGGATGTACACACATGGCAAGTTTTGTGATTTTCAGACCGAATGCATGAAAACTTTCTATGTTCACCAAATTTTTGAGAAGCTTGTAGATTCWGACCAGGTGGAGGTCACCCTCACCGATAGGATATGGGTAATATGCTCTGAAATGAGGAAGGAGATACCTACTGAGAGTAGGAAATCTTATACGATTTTCAATGCGAAGACGAACAAAGCTAGGTGTGATTGGCAAATGTTTGAATCTCATGGGTTATTGTGCAGACACATAATTGTAGTGTACGATGTGCATTCTGTGAAAGATGTTCCTGCCCAGTATATCCTTGACATATGGAGAAAGGATATAAAGAGGAGACACACTAAGGTGAAAGTGGCTTATTACGATCCATCGAAAACTGATGAGGTTAGGAGATTTGATAAAATGATGGTTAAATTTGAGCCATTATGCCTAGACATGTGTGGCAGCGAAGACGAAGATATTGTCTTGGATATGCTTAGAAAGACTACAGAGTTTATCAGCGAACGGTGTGCTAMGGCTAAGGATAGTGTTGCTGGGGAGAACACTTTAAGCACTCCTTCTGTTGGCAATTTGCAATGCAATCCCGCAAACACTCCTTCGGTTGGCAACAAAGCTAGCCAAGGTGGTATTCGAACTCCCGGCTGCCAGAATTTTTTATTGGTCCAATATGTACTCCTGATGGAAATGGTGTTGATCCTGGGATTTAGATCCTTGATCCTCCTGTTAAGAAGAGGGCGCATCGTTCTAGGGAGAAACGATTTCTCTCATGTGTTGAGGAGAATCAGAAGGCCAAGAAGAAGGGACAGAATATGAAAAAGAAGCAGAAAAATGGTTCGGTTCCTGAACAAGCTGCCAATGCTCAGGTATTTGTTGGTGTTGCACATAATAAATGGGTGTGTATAATAGGAGATGTATGCAAAAAATTTAATTGATTAAATGTTTATACTTTGACTTCAGCATAGAGAAAGAGGGAACTGCGCTCCCCCTAGAAAGTAAACTTTGACAAAAAACTCAGATGTAATACTTGACTTCAGCATCTAGAGAAAGAGGATTGACGGCTCCCCCGAGAAAGTAAAAACTTGACAAAAAAACTCAGATGTAGGTTGTTTATGTGGGCATGGATTTCTTGTTTAAATGAAACTGAAACAATAATAAAATATAGAATGAAAGTGAAATAATTTTTTTCTTCGCAAGTGCTCGACGCTTATAAACTTCGAACCATCATCATAAATACCATGAGGAAAACTAAAAACTTGAATATGCAAGTTTCATTACATCAATCAAAAAATAACTTACAATCCTTTAGCTTGTCTAAATTTAATTAGTTTAAAAACAACTTGACGCTACACGCAACGAACGACACCAATGCATGCATTATTAAGTTCCATATATTAGTAAAACTACTTCAAACAGTCGATAAGCCCTTCGGAAGGAGAGTCGGGCTGAAGAACCCATGGCATCAGAGCATGGAGAGGATAGCCAAACGACTTTCTAAGAGCAACCTTCCATATTTTCATTACTAAGTACCCGTATAACATCCCTACGATACCATTCGGAACGGGTTGCTATGAATGGAAAACCATTTGGAACATAAGAAGATTCCCATAGCATTTGAATGGTTGAACCAATTGCGAGCAAGATAATTCTCGGGTTTAATGAGGGTTCAACATTTACTGTACTCATCCTCAGGATTATGAAACATCAGTTGATTTGCCACCCAAAAGACCAGATACAAGTTGTTTGACAGAGCGGATTTGTTGTCCTTGGTAGAAATATACATTGGGAGGATGCGCAAAAAGGTGGCGGAGTGAATTAACATACACAGCTTCCGTGCACTCTAGGCGTAATATACTGCACCTGCCCAGGACAGTCGAGGAATTACATCAATCTACTGGAAACAAGATGGGAAAAAATCCCCTCACAACCAACGCACATTTTCATTATGTGCCTTGCACACACCAACCAATACACCTGCAGCTAATCTATGAAGCAAGACTTGTTCAGGAAGGAGCCGACATTTTTTCATTCATTCTTTTTCCCAGATCATGCTTCGCCTTTTGACTTGTAGCCTTTATCATTCTCTCCTCAATCAACACATGCGATAAAATCGATTTATCTCCCACGCTCATCTCTGAGCTAACGATGCGGCCCTCTTCTTAACAGAGGTAGGAAATTATCACGCGAATCTGAGTAATTCCCCTTAGGCTCACAACCAATCTTCCCGCACCTCAGGGAGTACATATTCTGACCAGTAAAAATTCATAGAGTCCAGCCCTGTACCGAGTCTCCAGGAATACCCACGCTTGGCTAGCCGATCATCTGCACCCAAGACTTCCACAGTAGAGGCTATGTGTCCTATCGCCATACCTCTGCGTCTCTCGATTGCATTGCAACATCGAACCAAAACAGACAGAGTGTTCCAATTAAGTGATTCACATCACTCAAACACCCATAGCAAAACAACTATCCTTTATAGACCTGCTCTCTCACCGTTTCCGCTGCATAAACCTCTTGTAGTCTTTCCTAAAGATATCCAAAGCACATATCTCTTCGTCTTTCGCCTCTTGCCACACTACGTCGTAAGGCAGTAATGGCTCAAATTTAACCATCATTCATCAAAACTCCCTAACCCACTCCTTCCAG
>SNQN01003799.1:0-26137 GCA_008642245.1 Bassia scoparia | reverse complement strand
CTCATATTATATAATTTTCATATTTTAGACCCGAATAGTGTAGTAAGAATTTCGTCAAACGCTCATGTATAATTTTTAAATTTAAATTATTTATTCTCTTCAATCTAACATTTGGCCTTTAGCCTCACCTCTAGAGGAAAAAACAAAAGTAGAGAAAAAACTATAAGTAGATGTGTACAATTGTCCCTTTTAATCAATCTTATTACGAGTATATAAAATGATAATCTTATTATAGGTATATTAAAATTGATTGTGTAGAATCTTTAGTATATAGTGAAAATATATTCTCCTTGTTACTATGTTAGAATTAAAAAATCTAAGTAGATTAGTGTTTAATATAATTTGAAAAACCATAAAAGAAAAATTAACCGTTAGGAGGAAAGGAAGGATGATTGATTGATGTATTGATTGATCCAAACTTTTGCCCAATATAGATATGTTTTGATGCGAGAACTATCTCGTTGACTCACTATTAGGCAAATAGCTGTACTGTGGCCCACCAAAAGTACATGAACAGTGCACCTGTATTTTCCTCAACTCTGTTAACCGGTTAGTTTCACTGTGACCACCAAAACAACACAATATTAGTCTCAACAACATTTCCCACCATTAGATGAGTCTCATCATTTTATTAGTTAATTTTTTGTTCCTGCATATTCTCCCTAGCTATTAATAGTCATTGTTCTCTTTAACTTCCTGAGTGAAATGCCTCATAAATTATACTCAAATAAATTTTCGCCTGAAACAATTCTGCCAATGAAACCTAGACATAACCTCAAAAATTAATTTATACCCTGAAAACTAATCCTTGATTCTGTTTAATGCTCGTGTGCATTCTCACTGTCGTTTATTGCTATAAGTTTCGATAACTCACTGTATTGGTTTCCCTATTGCTTGCAGTCGAACTTCCATGCCCGATTGATAGTTAGATTTACCAAATTAATTGCATATTTTTACGCTATGCTTTCGTAACAATTTCTTAATTTGTTTTGCCAAGACTTGTGTTAATTCGTTCTCTTAATTTGTCTTCTTCCTCATTGCTGTTTTCTATTGTTTAAACTAAGTAAAATTCTGTTGAGAAACTACTTAGTTATGTCTCTTAGATTAAATTCTAGGGAATAAGAACATTATCTTCTATTGTTTTGTGACATTAACAATCTTACTGGTATTTTCTAGTGTTAATATGTAAATCGGATTATCTAATATTTTCGATTGAATATCAATCATTGTTTGTCATTCTGATTCAATTTTGTGGTTGTAGCTAATGACACTATTAATTCAGTGTTTGAACTTATGATAATCTACGTAAGTATTAAAGTTGTGTACATAAAATGTAGTGAGAAGCTGTTATATTTGGTAGTGAGTATAGTTGAATAAAGTTGTTGGGATTGTTGAAGCTTTATGATACTTATGGAATTTTCATTGAAGAAATTTGTTTTTATTTTTGGTGGTCGTTGGGTGTTCAGATAGGCCACTATTCGCATCAGTTTGAGCATGAGGATTGATTTAAGCATTAGAAGTATTACTTTAGGACACTATTTTTTACCCTAACAATGTCAGATACGGGTCAGCTTGATACTTAACAAGAGATTTGAGTGATTGAAGTGCAATTAAATAATCAGTGTAAAGGTCTGGCAGATTATGTGCTTTTGTTGATGTCAATTTTGCTCCATGGAAAGGATGTTTAGGAATATACTAAAGATGTAGTTGTTGTCAGCCTGCCTAAGTTTGATGTCTAAGTGACCCCTCCAACAGTAAGGTACTAATTATTTGATCTTCGAAGCTGAGGGGAAATTTTGCCATATCATCATTTTAGTCTTGATTGAGACCAACAGCAGGGTTTTGAGAGGCACCTAGAACAATCAGCAGAGCGTTCGCGCTACGAATACGAGTATTTTGGTAATTTTTTTAGACATTAGAAGAAACGGAATAATTACATTGGCGTCTCTTTGTTGATCCTACTATTATTATAGCTTTCTCTTATGGACAATGCAATATCTTAGAAGTCTTTCAGCTACGAAAAAAATTATCTTAAAGCCATGCACTAACGCTCAGCGTGAACTGTTTTGAGTTGCTCTTCCACTTAGAGTGTAACTTTCTAATTCCACTCAAAATGCGAGTTTCAACGGTCCGTGTATAAGGAAAAGATCACAAGTAAATCGAATTGCCTCTGTTGTGCATTTTAATGCAAGTCTGCGTTAAGATAGACATTATGGCACTAGTGAACGAGTCTAACTATTTTGGTGTTGGGAAAGCATAAATGAACGTCATCGATACCAATGCTCACATAATATTACGATTGGAGGCCAATGGTATTTGCAACATATAGAATTAGATGATCGACACACTGCTGTATTGTATATAGGAGATGGCTCCTTCAATTGACATAAAGCTGGAACTACACCTTAGCAATACATAAGACCAATAGATCAAAGTTCATTGAGTACACATATGCACTTGGGAAATAATCTGTGGGCTCTAATTGCACCGATCTGATAACCGCATTCGAAATTAGGTGACAAGGACGTAGATGCTAAATTAAGATATGAGGTGGAAGGCTAAAGCTAATGCTATGCCTATTTGCAGGTAGTCCCAAGACAATGCAACTTCTATTAATACTTATCGTAATTCAATAGACTTATAAAGAAGTAGGTAAAAAGATGTGATGTGGGTTGATGCTCAGGTTAAGCAAAATTGGTGGCAGCGTTTCGTGAATTTCCTGATGTGGGTTTGCTGTTGATTCTACCTATACTTACACGAGTACGAGCTTCCTTTGCAAATTTGTTGATGTCAACCATCACGGGCCAAACTAATTCTTTTAGTATTCTCTATTAGCCTCATGAGAATGCGGAGATGTTTTGATTGGCTATTTCGCGAGTGGGTGAACTAACATGGAAGGTGTTGCCCAAGCACTGTAACTGACCAAGATGTTTATACGTGCGTTACCGTATAAATTAATATTTTAAACCTAATCTAGTCCTTAAAATATAACAGTAGAAAAAGGTAAGAAAGTCGATCCCACAGGGAAGATGTTAACTTTCCTAAACTCAAAATTTAATCTAATGTTAAGTACAAATATACAATATATATCAATATTACATATTTACGAATATGGGTTAAAATTTGATTATTAATAGTAAAACTAAATTCTAAAACTACTGTTAGCATGTGATTGTCAAGCAAGTCGGATTAAATTTCCTACCATTAAAAACTTAGAACTTAATCATAATATTAAAATATAAATATTGAATCAAAGGTAAATAATAGATAATTGAGCGTCCCTTGATGCAAATTCCAACCCTATTCTTCCTTATTAATTAGTATGAATAGGCCGACACTAATTCTTAAACTATCTAGACCCATCGAAATATGATCGCAACCACACAAGATACATCTAAAGCATTATAAACTAGAAGAAAAACATCATAACCCTAAATAAATAAACACATAGTAATTAATAAATAGATCAATTACACCCAATATTAATTCAAACCATTCGCAGAACCCAAATATAATTATTAGTCGCAACTTGTATGTATGCATTTTTAAATTAGGGCCAAAGCATCATAACTAGCAATGATTAAGTCAAAATAATATCAATAAGATATAGCAAAATTCAATCACATCCGAAACAATCATATAGCACAATATATTAACAATGTATGTAAAGTGAATACTAAACAAACTTTATACTAATAAATAACCCAAACATAGATTATGAAGATAAATCAAGTCAGAATAACGATTGCGAAGAACACTATTTACCATAGTATAGTATAAACATATAGATTCAATAAAGTATTCTACTACCTGAAGTAATACAAAAGAAAGGTGGTGAATATATACTTCATATTCTTATTAAACGTTCCGGAACCTCACAATTCCTTTTATATCATAATACACTCTAACAATTACCCAAAGTTCAAACGACATAAAGAACATTGATCAGCTGTCCAAAAACTCATCTTTTACTCTAAAACCCTAAAAATGCTTGAAAACTTAATACTGAACACTCCCCACTTTGCTTTAAACAATAATTACGTAATTTTATATACGCAATACAGAATTACTAAAGTAGTAAAAATCAAGTAAAGATATGGATAAAGATTATTTATTAATATCCTCCTTTAATTCTTGATTTAGATCAAATTGCTATCCGGTTGCTCGTTGTGATATGTATCTTGTAGACGAATGTCCAGCCTGCCAAAATTCTTGAACAATGCACTTTTTTTTTGATATTGTGTTCATTATCCTCTTTGATTTACTCATAATAATGAAGTCCAGAATACATGTATCCTTTTATTCTCTTTCTTTTTTTATGCTGTACATATATCTTGCCAACTCACGTAGATTTGCTTGAATAATCAATTCTATGCTTATTTTTTTAAGTTTATTTTTCTTCGTTTTATCTTCCTTAATTTGCCAACTCTCAATCCAATTTATTACTTATTGTTTTTGAAAAACATACAAACACCAATTATTAAATCATTATTATTAAAAACTAATAACAATAAAATAATACTAAAATAAGATATAAAATTTAAAAAGTAACTAATTTAATAAAAATACTACGATAAGAACAATTATAAAGACTAAATATTAGGAACTAAAATATCATATATTAATAACACTATCAATCAAGCCATCGAAGCGTGATTCGGTATTACTGAGACGAGGCACATGCGGGCTTATGCATATAGTATATGAAGTTTGGTAAGAGTGTAACTACTAGGTAGTATGACCAATTTAGCCCGCTGATGTTGAACGCGTATTTATGAATAGTTTGAGCCTTGCAGGTCGAGAAGATTCATGGAGCATAGTTCATAAGCATTCAAGCTCAGGATAGATGAAATGCTTCAATGGTATCTATCCTAGTCCTTATGTGTGAATTATGATTATTGTGATTATTTGTACTTGAGATACTATAACTGAAATTATGCATCATCAGCATTGATTCTATTTTTAGGACTTTAAGAGAGTCATCTAGTTCAAATCGAAGGCCCTAACAAAATTCAATTCTAAACTGAAATGATATTTGCGAACTGACAAAACTTAAAACTGAAATGAAACTTTAAACTGTACAACTAATGTATTATTGCTAGATGAGAAAACTAAAAACAAAAATGAAGCTAGAGTGATAGTCCCTTAAATGACTATTGATTTCCATTTTTGTTTAACGACTTACAAGAAAGTCCGTGGGATCCTTCTTAATCTTAAGTAAGTATTCTGGGCTGGTAATGAAACAACCCAAACGGCCGAAAGTAAAATAGTTTTTTCTGATTGCATATGTTAGTCGGAAATGACCAAGCTTACATCAATTTGTGCACAAGTATTTGTTGGCCAGGCTGAAAAGATGAGTGCAGAGAAACAAACCGAGTAGATTTGCCAGTTCACCTAGAAGCTGGTACAACCCTGCCAGTTGAGAAGAGACATTTCAGCGGATGTACACACTGGCAAGTTTGTGATTTTCAGACCGAATGCAGAAACTTTCTAATGTTCACAAATTTTGAGAAGCTGCTAGATTCAGACCAGGTGGAGGTCACCCTCACCGATAGGATAATGGGTAATAATGCTTCTGAAATGAGAAGAGATACTATGAGAGTAGGAAATCTATACGATTTTTCAATGCGAAGACGAAACAAAGCTAGGTGTGATTGGCAAAATTTTTGAAAATCTCATGGGTTATTGTTGCAGACACATAATGTAGGTACGATGTGCATTCTGTGAAAGATGTTCCTGCCCAGTATATCTTGACATATGGAGAAAGGGATATAAAGAGGACACACTAAGGTGAAAGTGGCTTATTATACGATCCATCGAAAACTGATGAGGTAGGAGAATTTGAATAAAATTGATGGTTAAATTTGAAGCCTTAATGCCTAGACAATGTGTGGCAAGCGAAGACGAAGATATTGTTCTTGATTGCTTAGAAAGAACTAACAAGATTTAATCAGCGAACGGTGTGCTAAGGCCTAAGGATAGTGTTGCTGGGAGAGAACACTTTAAGCCTCCTGTCGTTGGCAATTTGCAATGGCAATCCCGCAACACTCCTTCGGTTGGCAACAAAGCTAGCAAGTGGTATTCGAACTCTCCGGCTGCCAGATTTTTTTACTGGTCCAATATGTATCCTACTGATGGAAATGGTGTTGACCTGGGATTTAGATCCTTGATCCTCCTGTTAAGAAGAGGGGCATCGTTCTAGGGAGAAAACATTTCTCCTCATGTGTTGAGGAGAATCAGAAGGCCAGAAGAAGGACAGAATAGAAAGAAGCAGAAAAAATGGTTCGTTCTGAACAAGACTGCCAATGCTCAGGTATTGTTGTGTTTGCACATAATAAATGGGTGGTGGGGTGCGGATTTTCCCCATAGTTTTTTCCAGTATTAATTTAAATCCCACTTTCTGCAGGTCCATACCATCCAACTTGTGTATCCCCACCTTTTGGATCCTCCAATGTTATAATTTACTCCAAGGACACAACACCTCCTGTCCAACCAATTTAGTCTGGTTTTGGTGCAAATCAACTGATTTTCATAACCTGAGGAATTGAGTACATAATGTTTTGAACCTCATTAAACCCGAGAATCATCTTGCTCAATTTGTTAAACCTTAATGGCATATGAATCTTAATTATGGTTCCAAATGGTTCCCATTCATGCAACCGTTCCCGGAATGGTATCGTAGGGATGTTATAGGGGTATTATCAAATGAATGGAGTGTGCTCTGATGTTGGTTATCCCTCTTCCTCTTCTGATGGCCATGGGTTCTATACCTCCGACTTCCCGAAGGGCTTATCAGTTTTGGTAGTTTTACTATATGATTAATATGCAGCATTGGTTTTCGTTCGTTTCGTGTAGGCGTAAGTTAGTTTTATCTAATTAAAAATTTGAACAAGCTTAAGAATTGTAGTTATGTGATTGAGTAATGAAACCTGCATTATACAGTTTTTAGTTATCCTCAAGTCATTTATGAATGATGGTTTCAGCGAAGTTTAAAGCGGAGTCAACTTGCGAAGAAAAAAAAAATTTTCACTTTCATACGTATTTTTTTATATTTAGTTTCATTTAAACAAGAAATCCAATGCCACAGAAACAGCCTACACTTGAGTTTTTGTCAGTTTTTACTTTCTCTCAGGGGGAGCCAAATCCCTCTTTCTCTATGCTGAAGTCAAAGTATTACCATCTGAGTTTTTTTGGTCCAAGTTTTACTTTCTCAGGGGGAGCGCAAGTCCTCTTCTCTATGTGAAGTCAAAGTATCAACATTAATACCCAATTAAATTTTTTGGCAAATACATCTCCTATTATGTTGTGTTTCTACTTACCTAGGGTCATATTGATGGGTTACAAAGTTAGTAATTGCAAGGCACCATGTGAAAGACAAAATTTAAATGTAACCTTTAATAATGAAAAGTAGAAATATTTTGCCATAAATGTCATAATTGTCAAAACACATATATTATATTACAAACTTTAGTAAATGTCATAAAATTAAATAAGAAAATGTTTCCATATACTAAGAAACATTAATAAGTTAGTTCTAACCGGACATTAATAAAGAATGCACATGTTCCTTCTCCTCGTTAAATTGACTAGAAATATCTCTGCCCATCAAGCCAGTCTCTGTCATCCTCATTAAAATCCTAAAATGGAAGACGTAACAATCATAGACGATATAAATTCAGTACTGTTGAAATCATTTGAAAATCAAATGAAAGTAAAAGTATTTTTGGCATACCAAACTTCCAACTTGCTACAAGATTCGATAACACTGCACTTAAACACCAAAGCAAACATCCACCACATCGTCGAAGTTCCTGCAAATTTAAAAAATGCAAAAGTTACTCATGACAGACAGAACAAGTAATACATCAATAACAAAGTCCAAACAATGAAGAAGTTATATTTATACCCGCCCAAAGGCACACCAAGCTTACTTCATTCAAAAGCCATGAACTGCAGAGCCTACTTCCCATGATGAAGTAACTTTGGCAACTACATGCTCATGCAAAGACCTAACAGTGTCAAAGTATCAACACAAAAAGGAAAGAAGGAAGAAATAAATTCCATACCTAGCTAAATCCTCTAAATGAAAAATATATTCTTTGTTAGCTATTGTTAGAATTTTAAAAAATCTAAAGTTTAGATTTAGTGTGTTATATTATTAATTTTGAAAAAACAATTAAAAGAAAAAGATTACCGTTTAGGAGGGAAAGGAAGGTGATTGATTGATGTGATTGATGATTTCCAAACTTTTGCCCAATATAGGATATGTTTKGATGGAGAACTATCTCTTGATCTCAGCTATTTACAAATAGCTGTACTGTGGGSCCCACCAAAAGTACATGAACAGTGCCCTGTTATTTCCTCAACTCYGTTAACSGGGKTAGTTGTCACGTGACCCCCAAAACACAATTTGGCTCCAAATTTTCCCACCATATGTGTCTATCATTTTTATATTTAATTTTTTTTGTCCTGATATTCTCCTTGCTTTAAATTGTTTTTRCCCGACTTTAATACCCTATGAATGCTCATAAATTAGCATGCAATAAATTTTCGCCTGAAACTRATTTTCCCATGAAACCTAATTGACCTCGAAAATTAATTTTCCCTGAAACTTAATTCCTTGATTCTSTTTTGTCGGTTRTGCATTCTTCACTGTCKTTTTTGCTGTTGAACTCTGTAGTTGGTCCTCTAGCTTTGTGATTYTKCCCGATTGAAGGTTAGTTACTCAATTAATTGCATTTAATTTCGCTTGTTCTTGCAATTTCTAATTTGTTTTCGACTGGTTAATTTCCGTTCTCTGTATTGTTGTTTTTTCCTCATTGGTTTGTTTGAACTTGTTAGAAGCCCTAAGTAATTSTTGTTGGAGTAAAATACATAGTTTTATGTTCAGGAATCTTATTTTTCATACAATTTGGGTATTGTGTTGAATATTATAGCAATATTTTCGCATCTGATATCATTGTGTTTGTATGAATTTTGTGAGTTGAATTGCTAATTGACAGCTAAGTTATAGTGTTTGAACTATGATTTTTGTATTGAAANCTTCTTACTCCGCCCTACCCATTTTTTGGCCCACACTTTTATGTAAATACGGCTAGCAACCCGGACATACTAAACAAAATAAAACACCAATTAAAACACAGTAACAACAACAATATAGGATTTAATTTTAAAGGAAAACCAACTACTCATYTGGAAGTCCAACTCACAATCAGWGACTTCAACAATGGTGCACAACGACTTCAGTGTAGCATAAACACCATCACATAGAATCACAACAGGATCAACACTACAACARGAAAACGTTTTAAGATGTGGCTWAAAAAAATAGCCAACATAGATCAAACAAACCCAAAAAGGACAAGTCAACTTATTACTCTAGCTGCATATGACTTAGAACATATTTAATGTCTTTGTTCTTGAACCCAGCAAAGCCTGCTGGCCACCAACTTGTCACGTAGCTCCGACTCAATCGACATGGAGATTTKTTCTCCCACTGGGGCMGACTCCTCTCACCAATATGTCCYGATTTTCCTCYATCATTAATCATTCCCCCGTCATCTTGCTTCGTTGAGCTGAATTCCTGAGGTCTATCATTCCCCCGTCATCAAAGGAGGCGACGTATTATCCATTGCATAAAAACAAGCATTTTGGATGGTAGCTTCAACATCAACAATACCAATCTCATTTCCAAGAGTCCTGCTACGACTCCCGGATAAATCGGCAGAACTTGCATTCTNTTTTCTAATTCATGTAAAATTAATAAATAACTACACTCAACAAACTTCTCAGTCCATTCATTTTTGTAGAAAACATATTAGGCAACCTGGTATTTTAAAATAGACACACCTCTAAAAAACCAGTTTAAAARTAGATGATAACAAAAGATACTTGAAGCTCACCGTCAYAAAACYTCCCGTCCAAATCCTGCCTACTACGTTTTTATTTGGTCAATTTACTCAGGTATGGATTCCCAACACTAGTGCACTTCGACCGCACCCTCTTCCTACTAACACCTTTACAATAATAACYWCCCTCTTTACTGGAATCAACAAGAGCACTCATATTTGCGGGAGGCTCACGATCACGCACCACTAAGGGATGCTTCTCCCCATATGYCAAGTCCAAACATAGCATAACATAACAACCACTCAACAAATTAAGCAAAGCAATAAATATTATGWGAAAAGGAGCARCAAAATATAAAACAATACACCGAGTGCACCATAGTCCCCGCTRCCTGTCGCATACTCAAATTGTCCAAGCCTCATATTCTCCGCAGACCAAACCTGCATAYGAGGATAGAAGTCCCACTCTACRGGTTCGCAATTTAACCTATCAAGGTACATCACCAGGCACGACATGGAAGATTAAGTCACMTATGGGCCAAGGAAAGGCAAAATAAAGAAGATACAATACAACARACAAAAGTGGAAAAAAMCTAACAGCCAACAACATTGTACATCCTCCACACGAACGAGCAAAACCGTCACAATAAAAACGCTTGGCAANAGTGCGCCACCGTAGGAGGGTTGAGGGGGTGGTGGTGCTCCAACGTTGGAGGGTTGAGAAGAAGGTGGGGCGTTGTAAGGAGGAGGGGAATTATGGGAGAGATTTGGGAGCAAATAAAGGGAGAGATGAGAGATGAGAGAGTAAAGGKTAAACAGAAAGATAAGAGATGGGGAATGAGTGAATGACTAATGAGGTAGGGTTAGAGTGAGGAGAGAGATAGTGGTGAGATAAGGGGTCAATCGGTCAAATGAGGGGAATGACTAAAATTTTGCTATAATTTTCCTTTAAGTTTATTAGGATTAAAAGTTCCAGTCATTTAAAAAACTGGAGCTTTTAATATTAAAAGCTCCAGTTTTTTAAATGACTGGAACTTTTAATGGTCAAAAGTTCCAATTTTTTAAATGATTGGAACTTTTAATGGTTAAAAGTTCCAGTTATTAAATACTTGGAACATTTGTGAGAATGTTGTTGGCCTTTTTTTCTACTAGTGAATGAAACAATACACATAATCCAATTCATACAGAAACTAACATGAACTCTTTTAACAAGATACTCAAAGATTAAATGAAGAAAAAAACAATTTGAACAAATTCAAGAGATAACTTGTCATCAATGATCAAACTAAGTTGTGAGACAAATTTCTTGCATTGCACTGCCACTAACATAATTAATGGATATGGTATAATACCTTTCACAAACTACATGAAACCCTCTCAAAAAAAAAAACTACAAGAATCAATAAAATGCAGTATTAATTTATGCAGAATTTCATGGAAGTGAACTCAGTCTGCCTCACCGAGAAAGCAGTCCAAAAAAAGGCTAAAGTAATTGCAACTAAAAAAACACCAATAGCATTAGATTATTTATTATAAAGTACAAGTAGAAATAAAATGGGACAAAATTCTGAAATAAAATAGGGATTAAACTTGTCAATTAAAAGACAAATCGCAAATACCATGTAATCCCCCGTAATTTTCGGATATTTATAATTATATTTTCTTATAAATATAAAACAATTATTTTATAAAACGATGCATTTTATTTAATTTCTACTTTTTTTTTATTATTTTCGCTTGGGATATATTTCATGATATCTATTTTTACTTAATTTTATTTTATCCAAAAAAAAAGTAAATACATCTAAGAAATAATCTAGCCGAAAACCTAGATTACTAAAAGAGTTTTATTTTCCCCTTAATCACACACCACTCCCATCATTCATTTACTTTTCAAAAAAAAAAGGAAAGAAAAYGCAACAGAGAAAACGAGATAGAGAAGAAGAAGACGGACCCTTGCTGTTGTGCTGCCCGCTGCTGGTCGTGGTCGCCGCCGACCTGCTGCCATCGCCTCCTCGTCGCCGGCCACCACCAGCCACGTCGGTCCTCTCTCTCCCCCTCATTCTCTTATTATTTTCCTTCCTTTCCCATGTTTTAATTGATTTTTGATGTTAAAGTTTATAATCAAATCACTTATACAATTATTTTGAATATGTTGTTAGTATTATTAACTTGTTTTGATGATTTCAATTTGAATGAAAATTTTCAGATTTGCTTAGGGTTAAATTTAGGGTTTAAATTGGGGGATTTTCTTGGTTTTAAGGTTAGTGATTTTATACTTGTTTGTGATATATACATTTTATGAAGTCTGATTATTGAGTTTTAGGGTTTTTAAATAAAATTCAGATTTTAATACTATGAATTTTGAGGTTTTAGTGATCTAGAGCATCCACCAATGACCACAAAATCATTCATCCCTCGTCTCTCTAACACTTTTCACTATCTTTTTTCTTATTCTGCAATTTTAATCACCACTACGGTACAACCAATGACCAAAAAAACTCTCATCCCTCTCTCTCCTATTTTTAACTTTACCGACACATTTTTCTCACATCAATCATCATTTTGTTTATTAATTATGTTGTTAATTCGAATTAGCAAAATTCTGGCACTACTAATGAGATTAGTGTTTAATATTACGTATTAATTTGAATTTTCGGTTATTATTTAAATTGGATATATTAATGTTCTAATTTATATTTCCGGGTAAGTAATTAATTTTCGAATTAATTTATTTAAATCGGATTCAAATAACAACTGCGTTATAATTTATTTTTTCGGTAAATATTTAAATTTCAGATTATTACAACATTTCTCATTTAAGTTAAAATTATATAGGTGCAACTTAAAACGTTCGGATAATTAATTGAAATTTCATATTTAATGTGCAACAAATTAATTAATTCAAATTTTTTTATCTATTGTAACTGATTAGACATTGAATTTGAAATTATATAGCCTTAATAGGAACACCTTTTCAAGTAAAAGGTAAAACCTATACGAAATCTAATTTAACTTAAATTTAACATCAATAGTAGATCATTATTGTGATTACATTCTTTCTGTTGATTTCCAATGTTGGTATCATCATATCATTTTTTCAATCGTAATGAGTTTGCCTATCGCACTCATCTCTTCGAGTTAGATAAATTGTTCATGTTGAACGGTACATTCACTTGAATTAAAACTTTCATCATTCTCGTCCACTTGGTGCGCTTGGACCTCCATTTTGTTTCCTTCCCTTTGCTTGGATGTCGTTGAAGGTTGATCTTTACAATTTTAAGTGGGTCTTGTAACCCTGATACGTGTCCCTTTCGTCCTCCACAATCATTTATGCATGATGATGCAAGCCTCGCTTATGTGGAGTAATCTCATCCCACAGCTAGAGATGTTTACGATATTGCAACTACTTGGAGGGAATCAGGCACGTTCGATCCTTCCTTACTGCGCCTGAACTTCGACGAAATGATCCTTTTCTTTGTTTGTGATGGCTTGTTCCTTGTATCATGCAGCCATCTAGATGATGACGTCCACTTGTAGTAGACATTTTGTATTGGCGTCCGTTGACAGCAAATGTGCAGGCGGTGCTTGACGTTAGCACTCTCAAAAATGGGCTTGATACAGAAAGTTTCAAATCATTGCAGACAGGAATACCAAAGAAAGCATGCCATATCCAAGATCTTGGAGGCAACTGTTCTCTAAGATAAGGGTTGTGGTGCCACTTCGCTTGGTATTGCGCTTTTCCATGGCAGGGCAATTCTTCCATTCCCGATGCATTGTCGATGCTCAACCATCCTTGGAAACCCACGTTGTTTGTTAATGTGAGATCGTTGTAGGGTCTTCTCCGTTAGGCCTTCTCAATACTGCAGCACAAATTGACTGATGCCCCTTTTGTAAATTTCTTCATGCAGGATTGTGCAGTTGACTCGACCTAGAGGCTAACAGTGATAGCTCTCATGGCTTGAAGCATCTCGATGCCGCGAATCGATCTGGGAATCCACAATTTTCTGCACACTGCTTGTCGTAATGCTGGCCTTAACATTTACTAAGCATGTTGGGTGGATGCCCTTAAGATCATAGTACAGGATGGTTCTGTCCGGGATGATCAGAGTGCACCGCGAAATATACATGATTCGGTGACTAACAAATGCCTGTCCCTCTCATGCAGATCCTGGCTCTGTTCTAATCCGCTGTCGCGCGTGTTCGGTAAGTGGAGAGCTGTTGGGCGAGATAGTCCGTTATATCAGAACGCAAATAAGCTTCCTTGAGTTTCTTTCTATACAGTTTAACGTCGAACGCGGTAGATTGATAGTGTTCATGTTGATACTTGTGAGTGACGATTTGACTATAGGACCATGTTGTGTCATCTAATTCATTAGATTGAGATGAAGAGGATGATGGAATTCGTGTCAATGCTTTTTTTTTTCCTGTAGATTAGTATTGATGTGTGTTTGATGTAATTTTTAGAAGCTTCCTTTTCTTTCCTTGTTATTTTATAATGAGTTTGAAATGGTTGAATTTTGAATTTTGGCATGTACTCTTTATTTTGCCAAGCAATGCTTGTGTTGTTTCAAGTCTACGATTCAAGCCGAGGGAGCCTGATAGTTACCGTTTATAATGGCTTTATTGTCTTTTTCTAACTTGTGTTTTGCTGAGTGTTTGTCGAGCATCGTCTGATTAAAGTTGGTTCAGTAAGGTTTAATAATGCATGTGCAGAGAGCAAGCTTTATGGCATGGATCAGCAGAAGCTTTATAATGCTGATTCAGAGGCTTTATTGCCATGGGACTAAAGGTAGGTTGCATGCTTATTAAACAGGGCACGGCATGCACTAGGTACATCTTAGCAAATATGCATGTAAGACAAAACAGCAGTGGAGAGCAAAATGCCAAAACTTTCACATGCATAGATATGAAAAGAAGGGTTGAAGAAAAATTATTCATTTTTTCTTCTTGATTTGTAAGTACAAGAAATAATTTCAAAGGAAAAATTAGTAAATTTGATTTTTCCAACTCATAATAATTATGGGATATTTAAGAGTTTTTGACATTTTTTTCAGAATTTTTTTTCGGATTTTGTAGTATTTTTTTCGGATTAAAAATATTTTTATGATTTTTGGAGAATTAAACTAAGGTTTTAAGAGAGTGAATTGTGTTGTGAGAAAATATAGCAATGGTGTGTCTATTATAGATCTTTGAAAGTTATGAATTTGGTAATTTTTTTTTTTTTTATATGGTGAAAATGTGCAAAAGATAAAACACGAAATTGCACAATACAACAGGACTGCAAGTGTGGCAAGCCCCTTTGGGCCGGTGTGCCTGCTGGCTGTCAGCCCACTTGTTTTTTGCCTTTTATTTAATCCAAAACGCGTTGTTTTGTCTCTATGGCAGCGAAAAAATATAAAATAGAGAGGGATGGTGCGTGGGGCCTGCTAGGTGACGAGATGATGAAAAATCCTTCAAACTCATCCAAATCGACGAGAGTCGAATGAAAAAACACTTGATAGTTTTTTTACAAAAAAATCATTGATGGAGATCAATGAATTTTTGTTCCACTCAAATTTAAGACCAAATAATTCAATGATGGCCTTTTTGTAAATCATGTTTTGTACTACCACGTAATACAATACGTTCTTAGGCAATCTTGTACCTGATTGTATTAACATTGTAAATAGGCTTAAGTATGTTTAAGTGTGTGAAAAGACAATTTTACCCTTACTAAAAAAACAAACATCATCAMCCAAATCACCCCSTAACCATTAACCTTCAACCTACTCAGCCCARTCATCATGCGTCCCACCACACCCAGCCACCACCGRCCACCACACGACCCACCGCACCCATCAAYCACACAGCCCACGCGGCCCACCRCACCYAKCMACCACGTGACCCACCACACGTCCAACCACATTACACCTARCCTAGCCGCCACTCAACCCAAACCYAACMAGYGACGGTGAGGTCACGATCATATCTACAAACCTCACCTAACCCAAATTTGAAACCCTAATCCCAAAACCCCCAATTCGAACCTAATCCCCAAACTAATTCAAAACCCTAATCCCTAAAACCACCAATTCGAACCTAGTCCCCAAATTTGCGACGCTTCATTCCGTTGGTTGTTGTTGTTGTTGAACGCGAATTTGGGTTTATAGGATGGCGTATGAACATGGGTTGTATGCTGTTGTTAAACAAAAAAATTGTTATAATGTTGATGTTTATGGCGTGGTTGCTGTTGTTGGTGGGTAACGACGGCGAGGGGCGGTGGTGATTTGCGGCGGTGGGGGTAGTGGTGGTTCGCGGCGGCAGTAATGAGGTGTAGCTGTGACGGGTGGTGGTTATGGAAGAATGAAATTGAGGAGAGAGAAGGAGTTATGGTTAGGAAGAGAGAGAAGAAGATGAAGTGATTTGAGGTGAATTATTAGAGTTTTAATTGGGGTGGGTGGGTGAATGTGTTTGGGTAATTAAATGTGAGTAATGGAGATATTAGTAATGATTAGGTGTTTGTTTAGAGATATAAATAAGGGTAAAATGGTAACTTTCATACTAAAAAATAACCAATTATGGAAAGAAGTACAGTGTTGCGAGAATTATGTTACAGACGAAAATAGAAAGAGTTGCGAGAATTATGTTACGGAGGGAGTATGAAATAAACTTGTTTATGAATTATTATATATGTGTACAAGCTTAAACCTCCTCTTTTACAAGTTTTAATAAATTTCAGATTTCTCATAAATATTTTGAATATATAGTGCTACTATTATAAGCATGTTTTGAATTGTTGAATGTTTTTGGATGAAAAAGAAGATTTCCAGATTTATTAAATGAGTTAAAAGGGCTGAATTCCTTGTTTAAAAGATATATTTTCATGAGTTTTCAAGCTAGGACTATAGTATAATATTTATACTATCGATGGGGTTTTTTTGTGAGGAATAAAGATATGATTTTAGTAACTTTTGAGGCCCATTAAAACTACTTAGTATTGCTGTAAATTAAATGTCAAGTGTGCTGATTCAAGTTTTGCTATATGATTAGGAGGAGACTTCGTAGAGGTCGATTTCTAAGTGTTAAAGTGGTTTGTCGCTCGGTTTATTCAAGGTACGTACTACTTGCGGAACCTTGATCTTAAAGTTGTTTGAGGATGTTTGATAACTTAGAAGCATGAGTAGGAACGTCACAGGATTTGTTTCGTACTCACCAAATGATTATTTGTTGTGTTGAGTCTATATTTGTGGAGATACGGTATATTGGCGAATATTGTAGTCATGAGTTTGGATATGGAGTTGAAACTATCAATTGCTTTAATTAATATTTAGGTCATTGAGTAATTTATGATACAAGAGGATTTGTGGGTCAAGTAAACTTGTCCCATGAGGTAATACAAAGAGATTAAGGAGTCAAGTATCACTTGCTTCATGAGGTAAATTTGATATATGGTTGAATCAAGTGATGAATTAAGTGTAACCCTATTCCATGAGGATTTTATTACTCATTCATGACTTAATGTGTAATGATAAAGAAAGTATTCAAGCTTTATGACGACGTTTTGCCTTGTCCAACAAGTTTATTAATAAAGGAACGTTAGTGTTAAAAAGAGTTCAATGTGAATGGTCTTGTTTGTGACATCATGTGAACTTGTCGTAAATCAGCTAATAATAAATATGAATGAGCAATAAAACTCTGATTGGTGGCACGTCTGAGTATTACAATCAGGATTGTGTGCCGCTTTATTCGCTTCCTTCCGAGGCCATTTGATCAACGCGTCCCTCTTCGGTTTTTCTATTATTATTATTTTCATTCTGTATTTATAATCTGATAGGTTAGTTGAGATCTCACTAGCTTCGGTGACAGTCGCGCCCGTTCACCATTTTGATGTCTTTCGACGGAGCATGGGTTGTGCATTTGTGTCTGATGACACTTGTGTCTGGTTGATGTTCTAAACTGTAACATGTTGAGGACAACCTTGTATGTGCTCAAATCATAACAATCATAATAAATGTATTGAGTCATATATGGAGTCGAGTGACGTATTTTGCAGGTAATCTAGTTAACACGAGCGTCTCAGTTTTGGATTGGTTCGTTGAGCACACATGTAATATGTAATTGATGGTTTGGTCTGAGTTTAGTCAGCTGTATATGTACCAATATTGTAAGTTTTATGAACACCCCAATTGGTTTTCTTTTATTTCTAAACAGGTGTCGTAATCGGTATGTCCAATTTTAGGGGAGATGTTGTCCGTTGTTTTCGTCTTCGTATGTTGTATGTACCTCAGCTTGCATTGCGTGTTTTTGTGTTTTGTGTCTCCACCTTTTTCTTTTGGTGACCTGTGATCATCCTTATTTCACTTGGAATTAGGTGAGCACTTCACAGGATTTGCAATCAGGTGACTAGCCTTGTATGGTGGATGAGTTGGAGAGCCATCGTACTTAAATAATTTGTCATGCATCGTAAACCTTACAAAACGATTGATATTCGAGATTATTATGTTTAAATGGATTTTACTCTTATTTGAGAATAAGGCTTAATGTTCCACTGTCAAATGAATTTTATATTTCAATTTTTAACAGCTATTTAGTACTGAACTATTTCTATCTTTATTTCCGCTGCAAATATTTTAGCCTACAACGTTATTAACATTGACAGTGGCATGCCAATATTCCCGTATTTTGGCTTATATTCACAAGTAAATGGGAATATTGGGTGTTACATACCAAATACCAAAAGCAAATCAACAATGATAAATTCAAATATTACAAACAACTTCAAGATTATGAGCTCTAAACTACCATCCAAACAGTACTTAATAGATTCAATCAACTATGTCTCCTAAACTAACCCTAATCCGACATTGAACTACATGAAGTCGGACAATTGAATCACGAAATTATATAAGCTAAGTAAAACTGCATAACCAAATTACCTCATCACTGCCAGAAGAATCGGAATCTGACAGTTGAACACAAGTCCAAATGCTCGACAAATTCACTCAAAAACGAAGCTTTGTAATTGCGAATCACAATCTAATATCACTACACTGAATCCTATGAGCCTATTAAAAATACCAACAAGACACGAACCAACTTGGGAGCAGATTCACAAGTTTTTTCATGGATCTCATAATTTTCAGGTGAATTAGTAGCAGGTGAAGGGAAGTTGGGAAAGAACAGACTTTGGAAAAAGAGAAATGAAAATTTTTTCGAAATTTGAAAAGCTAGTTAGAACGGGAAAGCCAAATGTAACGAGTGAATAGGGCGGTGTGATATCCTTTTAAATTTCCACGAAAACCAAACTACCAAGAATATTCATGATACTTGAGATTATAATCAGCCCTCAAAGTGTTGGATGAGCTTTTATAAGTAGCTTTTTAGAGTTTTCCACCATTTAATCTTAATAGTTGTTTGGTTAAAGTATTCATGGTGCTTTAGCTTGTGAAGTAAAATTTACAAAAGCTATTAATGTTAGCCTTTTGGAGTAGCTTTTTCAAACGCTACAATTTATCTTTTATTTATCAATTTAAGAAAATTTGTCCACAAGTGCACTATAATGGACACCTTGCAGAACTCCCACCAAAAAAAAAATTGTCCAAAACTGTGCACAAAGTACATCCTTTGTTGACCAATTGCATGCGGTTGTTCCGCGTTGACCTCCACCCAACCCTCATAATGTACATGGCCTTGGTTTTCCTATTTTCTCCCTTCTAGTCCTATGTGCATTATCAAGAACAAGGATCACCTACCAATCAGGCTCCCAAATTAATTATGGCATAAATCATAACATCAATCTAAATCGCATTTCACAAAACAACAATCAATCGAAACCCTAATGAAATCGAATCAAAGAAACAAACCAGATCAAAAGAATGCATGAATAAAACAAAAAAAAAGACTGTGCTGAATTTGGTTAGATGGTAGTATTGATTCATCGAAAGCACGACGAAGAGTGAAGAACTCCTTGCGAGCTTCATCGGAGACAAGGAGTTTAGCCATGCCTTCCCAATCGATGTTCTTGGATGCTTGAAGGTCACTATTCAATCTTTCCCAACTCCACTCATTTGTTATCACACTTTTCTCTCTCTTCGTTCTTCTGTGTTTTGCGTTTCAGAATCGCACCAACAACAATGGGATTTTGCAGCTTCTTTGCAATTCAATGAATCCAAACTGAAATCAAGTGAAATTCGATGAATACCTGTCCTTGGTGACAATTCTTAAGTTAGAACGAGCTTTTGGAACTCGAGTCGCCATTGATGAAAGCACTGCTTTGCGAAGAAAGAAAAAAATTCAAAAAAGGGGAAAAAATTCGAAGAGAGAGAAATAYACAGTGATTGAAAGATAGTGAGTGAAGAGGAGTGAAGTTAATGCTTACCAGTGGATTGATGATTCTGCCATTTTAATTSAATGCTTCTGAGATGAACAGTGACAATATTGAAGAGGAGTGAAGTTTTGATTTTGGATTTTAATCGAAAATGAAAGAGGAAAGCAAGAATGTAGTGATTGGTGTTTAATTGGAGTGCACATAGGAGTAGAAGGGAGAAAATAGGAAAAATTAAGGGTCACRTGCCAYGCACGTGACATTTAATGAGGTTAGGGTGGAGGTCAACGYCGGAAACAACCGCATGACATTGGTCAACAAAAGGAATGATACTTAGTGACAGTTCTGGACAATTTTTTTTTGTGGGAGTTTCTCGCAAAGGTGTCCATTATAGTGGCACTTGTGRACAAATTTTCCTATGTTTAATAATACACTACTCCAACCACTACTTATTTTTCCAAACACTAACAAATTATAATCAACTTCAACCGCTACTAGTCATCAGCTACACCTATCCGTTACAGCTAACATCTACCACTACCGCTAACAGCTACCTCTACCACTAGTTTTACCAGAAATACTCAAAGTGTATGAACTTCAAGTCATGGAATAGATGGGGTAATTGTTTTTTTCATTAGCTCAATATTGAAAGTGGGGTATAGATCAAGTAGTTAAAGCTTTCCTCTCGATTTCAAGAGATCCTGTGATCGATTTTCATACCCGTCCTTGTAGCTCTCTTAGCAAAAAAAAATTAAGCTCAGTATTAATCTATGAATGTAGGATCTCAATTGAGTTAAACCCCTTTTTTTTTATTAAACTTAGAATATAAACAACTGAAACAAAAATTCCCTTCAAAGAAAATACAATCAAAGTGCTAAATCGTGCTCATAAACACATCATTTTTTCATTTTTTATTTTTATTTTTTGAGACAAGCTCGTAAACACAGCATCGAGGAAGTCAAATTATACACTTACTTAATTAATCATCATCTTACGCCTAAAATTCTCATCAAAATATAATATGGCAGACATCATATGAATTTGAAACAAAAACTCAGAATTGCATTGCATGCAATCAATCATTCATCACTGATCAAAAGTTAAAATTGAATAATAAATAAATAAATCAACCCTTCCCAGTTCCCACATTAATAACTATCAAAATTCAAAACATATTAAATAAAAAAAATGATATATTAAGAATATAAAAGGCGTGAATATTTTACCTATGAATTTATGGAGAGGTTTTCGATCATACAATCCAAAGTACCGCAAATCCTCAATTTAATACTCGTATAAAGTATAATTGAGGAAGAATTGGAAAAATTAAGTGATTTTATTTTTGTAATTGAAAGAAAATAGAATCAATCTCTATTATATAAGCCAAGGAGAGCAATGGTATCCCTATGAAATGTCTCATATACGTTTAATGAATTAAATTACAATGTTTTAAAAAAAATAATATCGTTTTATTCTTCAATTGTCAATTTGTCATAAATGTTGAACAAGTTTAATATGGTATTGCATTTGAAATGTCAACTATACTAATTAAATAATATTTAGAGTGATTTTCTTTTCATATTATAATAAACATGTAACAATGAAACATTGCATAAGCTAAGTTACACTAATAAAAAGAATTCAATTGACAAAATAATTTGATAGGATTGACACAATAAGAAGAAAAAATATAAAACTAAGAATTTTTTTATTAAAAGTTGTGTTACACTAATCATATTATATTATTCATGATACCATACTTAGTGGACCAACTTGAAAAATTTAGTGTCGTAGTTGTATTGTACAACCGTCATCTTTACAATAAAATTTGTCTACTAAGTATATTTCTAACATTATTATTTGTTAATCTTTATTACTCCGTATTTAAGTACAAGTTTTTTTTCAACATTATATTTTTTTTACATACTTCATATATGAATAACAATGAATGAACAACTAAAAACTAAAGAATTATTGATATAAAAWTTTTTTATAAACATTTCTTTCTTTGACACATATTCACGCACGTATCGCGTACAAAAAATACTAGTCTAATATATTAAAAGAATGTGACCACTAATAACTATGCCAAATTCTCATCACAAGTCTTCCCTCCAAAACCAAGCCTCCACATTAACCCTCCAAAATTTTAATTTAAAATGAATATATAGAAATTGTCAAAATAAATGAATATACAAACACATAAATTAGAAAATAAAAATTTTCAACTACTCCGTAGATTATGGGGAAGAAATATTAAAAACTACTATGATTTACCAAGTATTTTATTAAAAAAAAAACACATATACTCCTTACTTTGTATAATTTTTTTAAAATCTATTATCAATTCTTCCAAAAACGAAATGAAAATTAAATAAACATACTCCCTCCATACCACGAAGATCCTGTCAATTACTATTCATACGTTTCACAATGGATGTTTTGTATCGTTTATATCTTTAATTCCTTATTTGTATAAATTGTAATGATTGAAGATGAATAATCTACTCATTGACACGAATCAAACAAGACCCCACATGACTAGTTATTCTTATACATTAATAGTTATTTACAAGATTCACCTCACTTGTGAATAGTTAAAATTTTCTAATTGGCATGAACTTCATGCAACGGATAGAGTACAAAATATCTTAATATCACTTGACTTTTTATWGTGTAGTATAAATATTTAAATCCAATAAAAGTTGTAAAGTATATCTGAAATTTATAAAAATTTCTTATTTACTATTCTTTATAATAACATAATACAATTTATGAAATATATCAACTCATTAAATAATAAAAAAAATTCCTTAAGACAATAAAAAAATTAAGGGAAATTCTACATGGTGGCCCTAAGTTTGCCTAATTTTGTCGTAATCTATATGGTGAATACTAAACTTTTGTATTCTACGCTATGGCACTAAGTTTTTTATTTATTCTACGCAGTACATTAATTAATCACTTAAGCTAGCCATTTAGACCCTAATCATTTTCATTAAACCATTTCTAATTGTAATTACTAACCTACCTTATTCTTTAAGCCAAAATTACAATTATACTTATTCTCTTTTTTTCAATAGGAAAAAATTAACAGGTATAATCCACCTTTGGTGGGTCTTCCAAAATAAACCCACCTTGATTATTTTCAAAATAATCCGACCTTTTAGGTGATTTTCAAAATGTACCCTAACCGGTTGGTAACCAGTTTTTACCTGTTTGATTAGGTTAATACGACATGTGTCAAGTTGTCATCGGTTGAAACTAAATTAAACTTAAATTATCTAAAAAAATTGCTTTTAGAATACGTAGAAGGCTAGAAGCAGCAGGCAAATTAGAAGGAGTAGCAGATCATAGTAGCAGAATGCAAGGAAGAACACCGCAAAGAAGATGCGACCACCACGGTGGACTGCGACGGCATGTCTGCAGATCCACGTTAAAGATACAACGACTGTGGCAGTGGTCAGAAGAAGAGAGAGACGGCTTGGGAGTATGCAAGCAGCGACATGGCATGTGGGAAGACGCCCGCAGAAACAAGAAGGCAGAGGACGCAGCTTGCAACGCTCATCGGGGTTGCAGTAGACCGTAGACGAAGAAGAAGAGCAGCCTTTATGCCATACTTGACTAGCCACCAATCCAGCAGCCCGTGGACAAGGAGCAACCACTAATCGTGACCCGATCAATGGCAACTATAAGTCTATATCATTAATCTTCACTCAATATCAGTTTACTCATTATAGTTATGAACATATAGTACTATTTATTAGGTATTTTGTAATCTGTACGACGCATGAAATAGGTACTATTAGTAATTGCGGGCAGCAACTATTATAAGTAGTGGCATCAAAGAGTGGAATTCGCGATGGATGTTGTGTAGTTGCATTAATAATAAACGGAGTCGATGATGAAATTAGAACGCTGAGTACGAGAGTGAGATAATGCAGGTCGAGCGCGTTGCTGAGGGATGTATGAGCGAGAGAGAGTAATAAGTAGGGATAGAGGAGAGGAGAGAGAGAAACAGCGGGTGAGTGAATGGCATGAGGGATGGTGTTGATGGGTTTATAAAAAAGAAAATAAAAAAATTAATAAGATTTTAACCGGTTGAAAAAGGTAGGAGGTAATCGGGTTGTATTTTGGAAGACACACCTTAAAGGTCGGATTATTTTGGAATAATCCTTAAGTGTGTGTGTTTATTTTGTAGAGACCCACAAAAGTTGGATTATACCTGTAATCCTTTCTCCATACAATTAAACTAATTAGTCTTCTCCTTTGCATTTCAACTCAACGTTATTGTCGAATTGTCGAGTGCCTGACACTTCGTCTTCCTCAACTACAATCTTACAATTCATTGTGCAGATTACTTCTATCGACATCAGCCACTTGCAACACTTTAGTGCTCGACATTTTAGATTGTGAATTACTTCTCTTCCCTTCAATCCCTCGACATCAGTGATTGTGATCCAAGCAATGAATCCAAAGGCGAGTTCAAGATGTCAGAATACATGGAATTTGAGGCAATTTTGAGCAATTTGAGGAATACATGGATGTGATTTCAATTGAAAGTAGTAGTGTTTTGATGTATTTATTTGTATAAATGATGTGATTTCGAATTTTTTATTTGTTATAAAATGATGTTTCTATTTTTCTTAATTGTTGCATTTGTTTGCATTCAAATTACTTGAGTAAAATGTGTTCTTTTTGTGAAACCCTAGTTTTGTCGATTTCAATTGTATGGAACTTTGCATTTTTCTATATGGTGCAGTTGTATTAGCAAGCCAGAACAAGCAGTTCCAATTGTCGATTTTAATTGTATGAAAACTAGCTTTTTTTTCTATATGGTGCTTCTATTAACAAGTCAGAACAACTATTCAAATTGTATGAAAACTTTGCATTTTTCTTATGTGGCAGCTGCTACTAGCAAGGTGTAAACAAGCATTCCAATTGTCGATTCAAATTGTATGAAAATTTGCAGTTTTTCTATATGGGTGGCAGCTGCTACTAGCAAGTGAAAACAAGCATTCCAACTGTCGATTCAAATTGTTGATAAATGTTTTGCTTTTTTTCTATATGGTGGCAGCTGCTACTAGCAAGTGAAAACAAGCATTCCAATTGTATCAAAACTTTGCATATTTTTCTATATGGTGGCACTGCTTTATTAAGAAGTGAGAATAACCATTCAATTGTCGTTCGAATACCTGTATTACTAAAACACACAACTAGAGAGTTGATTATAACACAAACCATATGTTGTCCAAAATACAGTACTAGATTTCATAGACATCTAAAGTTTGCCATATGAAAGGGCAATTTTTGCCAACAATTACAAGCATTTGTTTCAAGCCAAGTAATGCATCAAAAGAAAATGACAGCAATTCAAGGCAAAAGTTACATTTAAAGAGTGGCAATTATAGCATGCCATAAATCTAATTTTCAACCAATCTAGCTGATTCTTCTGACTGGTTGGGAAGTGATGCTACATGGACAGTTAGGTGTAGGCTCGTGTGTTTCTTCTTGATTCGTCTTTCCTCTTCTTCTCCTTTCCCTAGAGCTTTCTCCTTGTTCTGGCTGAATTTCATTTGCAGTCTTCTCCTTTGCAGTCAATCCTCCTTGCACGTTTTCATGTTGTGCCCAAACTCATTGCATTTTTTGGCACCTCATGTACAGACTCTTTCCCTTCACCTCCTCACTTGCATCCCTTTTCCTGTTTTTGTTGGCTCCCTACACCTCTCTTTATGACAGGAGTTTTGATGGTTGGATAGTCAAGTTCTGGCAAGTCAAGCAATCACTCAGTGGTTGTAGTCTACCCATGTAAGTTTGCTTCGTAAACATTTCCCAATAGTACCAACTACTAGTGTAAGTGTAGGGATCTTGCTTTGCATGAAGATAGCCCTATTGCATGCTTGCAAGGCACACTATATATTTGCCAAGCTCCAGAAACACAAGTTTTTGCATTTAAACTCACAGGAGGTTTATCTCTCTCGTT
>SNQN01003798.1:37770-57501 GCA_008642245.1 Bassia scoparia | reverse complement strand
TCCCTATGAATCTTTGTATATTGTGATTATGTTTTGRAAGKMAATAAAATCTCTTTATAATACAAGATTTGTTTGCTTAATCATAACATGGTCGCATAAAGTCAGATAATTTGGACCATCGGTTTAGGCACCCATAGCATTTACATAATTCAAAGTGGTCACTTAGAATAAGTAACTCACTAATTTTTCTATATTAATAGTAACCTACTATTTTTAGTAATATTAGGTTAGTGCACCTTCAGGGTCAAATCGACAGGCTATTTGTATTCAATAATTATGACTTATGGAACTACAATGAGACCGAGTAGATGCCGCTACATGCGGGCAGATTGGGTCAAAGATCTAGTCTGTACCATGTCCCCGAACCCACAATCTAGTTACTGGACCTATCTCTGGGGCCATTAGTTTGGCACCAATGTTTCGGGCGTCCGTGATTAACCTGTATAGGCACGGCGACGATCCCCTCAATTCGACAACACACCCCAACGCATTCACATGCGAATTCCATGGCTCAATTCCATGACACTGAAGCTGAGGTCAACCCCTAAAGGGGGTGAATCCTTATAAGAAGGTTCCGCGATTTTAGGGTTTGTGGGTTGGGATGGTAATGTAGGTTGAGGTGGTGGTGGAATTGTGGTTTGAGGTAGTGGCGAGGTTATTTGTGGTGGTGGATTCGGTACTTGAGGTGATGGTGGAATTATGGGTTGATTTTSTGGTGGTGGAGGTGGTTGCATGGTGGTTGTCYTAGTGGCATCGAAGTACCATTGTTCAGGTGGTAGTGGTGGTGTTTGAAGTGGTGGAGCTGAAACGGTGGTCTTTGTTGTGTCGATAGTGGTTTCTGAGTGTTCAGTGGCCACAACTACCTCCGATTGTACAACAGTTGCCTTCTTCCCTTTCCTTTTCCCCTTTCCAGTAGCTTTCTTCCCCATTCTCACAGAATTTTGAGCTTTGATCAAACTTGACAAGAAAATTGAGACGTCTGAAAGAGAGAAATATTGACTTCTGAGTGATGAATTAGAGTTGTGATGATCAGAGAGAAGACAAGAGGGGAATATATAGTGAAAGCAAAGAGAAAATATGGAAGCTGAAGTACTTGGCAGTTAAGTAAAAGAAGTGGAAGAGCAGGGGAAATAACTTCCRATAAATACCTTAACTTACCAAATCCAAGTGGTACGTCTTAATGGGTTAGACCCACTAACTCAGATTTTTGCCAAAAATACGAAATTTGAACTGCATAAATATCCCAACTGGCAGTAGTTAAGGACATTCAATTAATTCTTTCCAAAACCATGAGTATTTGGCAAGAACATATATGTGGCCATCTGCTGTTCTCCTGTACTATCCTATCACCCCAAACAGTTCACCTGTTCTGGGCAACTTAGTTCACTTCACRTGCACAAGATTCTTAGAAATGTTAATAGCACTTGTATTATCACAAAATATAGGAACACAATCTAATAATACACCAAAGTCTTTTAACTGACTCTTTATCCACAACAGCTGAGAACAGCAAGCTACAACAGCTATGTAATCAGCTTCTGTTGTGGACAAAGCAACTGTGTTTTTCTTCTTTGAACCCCAAGAGATCAAACATGATCCCCAGAAGTGTGTCATACCTGATGTGCTTTTCCGATTAACAAGATATCCTGCATAGTCTGCATATGTGTACGCGACCAGTTTAACTGTACTACCTCTAGGGTACCACAAACACAGATCAACTGTTCCTATCAAGTACCTGAAAATTCTTCTCATTGCTTTCAGATCTGACTCTTTGGGGTTGCTCTGGAATCGAGCATACAATCCCATAGAGAACATGATATCTGGTTTGCTAGCAATGAGTTACAAGAGTGAGCCAATCATACCTCTGAACAGTGTAGCATCCACAACTGTTCCCCTTTCATCTGCATCCAGCTTAGTAGAGATGGGAATAGGTGTGTCATATGCCTTACTGTTCTGCATTCCATACTTCTTCAGTAGCTCTTTCAAGTACTTCTTCTGGTGGATCATTATCCCTTCATCTGTTTGCTTGATCTGCAGCGCAAGGAAGAATCCTAGTTCTCCTATCATGCTCATTTCAAATTCACTCTGTATAAGATTAGCAAACTCATTACATAGCATTTGATTAGTTGCACCAAACAATATATCATCAACATAAATCTGTACAACAAGTAAATCAATGACCCTTTTTTTGATAAACAAGGTCTTGTCCACTATTCCCCTTTTGTAACCATTTTCCATCAGAAAGTTTGACAACCTTTCATACCAAGCCCTAGGGGCTTGCTTAAGACCATAGAAAGCCTTGTCTAACTTATACACATGGTTGGGAAACAATACATCCTCAAAGCCGGGAGGCTGCTCTACAAACACTTCTTCCTTCAAGTAGCCATTCAGAAAAGCTGTCTTAACATCCATCTGAAATAATTTGAAATTCATGTGAGCAGCAAAAGCAATCAATATTCTTATGGCTTCAAGTCTTGCAATCGGTGCAAAGGTCTCATCGTAATCAATGCCCTCTTGCTGATTGTAACCTTGCACAACAAGTCTAGCTTTATTTCGGACTATTGTACCTAGGTCATCCAATTTGTTTCTGAAGACCCATCGAGTACCTATTACTGTTCTACCTTCTGGTCTAGGCTCAAGATGCCAAACAATGTTCCTCTAGAACTGGTTTAACTCATCTTGCATAGCCAAGACCCAATCAGAACCAGACAGTACCATTTTATAGTCCATAGGTTCTACACTAAACACAAAAGAGTAGAATGCACAAAAGTTTTGAAAGACAGACCTCCTCGTTTGAATACCCTTATTAATATCACTCAAAATCAAATCAGTGGGATGGGAGGACTGATATTTATAACTTTTATAACATGTATTCAATTGTGCATTCTCTTCAGCATTACTACCACTAGGCATATGTTCCCCCTCAGCTGATGCATTCTCTTGATTTTCTGAGGAACCAGTATGCAAAGTGGTCTGCTGGTTTACTACCTGATTCTCAGTGGGGTCAACCTGATTGTTGTTGGTTCCCCCTGAGTTAGTTGCATGTTCACTATCTTCATGTGGATTTTCCTCTACAACTTCATCTTCAAATGTATTACCAGACTCTCCATCACCAGTCGGTGGTGGACCAGTAGGTGAGTTTGGTTCCTTTACATGTGCATCATCTCGACCAGAGAACTGTTCTCTTGTGAAGTCCAATAAGCCTATAATATCATCATCTGCAACCTGTGGAATCTCAGAGAACATGTAATATTCATCAAAAATCACATGGGCACTATCCTCTATACATAAGGTCCTCTTGTTAAAGACCCTGTATGACTTACTCTGTGTGGAGTATCCAACCTCATCACTCCTAGGGTCGAACTTATCCAATTGTTCCTTCCCATTGTTATGCACATAACACTTACAACCAAATATTCTCAAGTGTGCAATGTTGGGTTTTCTTCCCCTTGTCTTCTTCAAAATGGGATGAAGTAGTAGTGCTTTGTTTAGAATGTAGCATGCTATGCTTATTGCTTCTCCCAGAAACTCTTAGGGAGACCACTTTCAATGAGCATTGTTCTGGCCATCTCCTCTAAGGTTCTATTCTTCCTTTCTACTACTCCATTCTGTTGTGGAGTTCTTGGAGCTAAAAAGTTGTGACTTACTCCGTTGTCCCTGCAGTAGTTAGTAAAACTTGCATTCTCAAATTTAGTACCATGATCAAATCTTACCGCAACCAGTGAACAGTTCAACTGGTTCTGCAACTGTTTTACAAACACCTCGAACTCCTCAAAGGTCTCATCTTTGGAAGACAAGAATAGAGTCCAAGTGTACCTGGAGTAGTCATCAACTATAACACATACATACCTGTATCCGCTCTTGCTCTGTACGCGCATAGGACCACACAAATCTATGTGGATCAATTCAAGTGGTCTGCTTGTACTGACCTCTCTCTTTGGCTTAAAAGATGACTTGACATGCTTTCCTTTGGCACACTCTGAACATACTCTATCCACCACATACTTAATGTCTGGCAAGCCAACCACTAAGTCATGGGTTTTGAGTTTGTTCAGAAGTGTAAGACTAGCATGCCCAAACCTTTTATGCCATAGCCACTGATTCTTTTCAACGACTGCACTCAAACAAATGGACTTGTCCTTGGGGATTTGATCCAAGTATGTTATGTAAACATCCTCAAACCTAGTTCCTGTGCAGACCAATTCATCTGTTTGAGTGTTAACTATGTGATAAAGATCAGCTTGAAAGTCGACTCTATTGCCTTTGTCACACAGTTGAGATATGCTCAAGAGATTATGCTGCAAGCCCTCAACATAATATACATCATCAATAGCTTGGGAAAGAGACTTACCAACCTTACCTAGTGTAGACACCTGAAAATGTGTCTCCCCAAATGAGTAATCCGTGATGAAACATACCGCGTCTCGCGTTTGTTTCGAATCAGAAAAGATGCTTTGAATTCATAAAAGTTGGAAATACGCGAGGTCGTACTCGGAAATATTGAGCAAAGGTCAAAGGCAAGGCAAAAATACTTTCTTTCGGTTTTTTCAAAGGTTTTCAAAGGTTTTCAAAGGTTTTCAAAGGCGATTCTCATGCTTTTTGATTTTCATCATGTGCGTCACATTTTTCTGAATCCGCCAGTATTTTTAAATTATTTTTCTGATTTTTCTATGATTTTCTATGAATTTTGCAATGTTTAAATACGCAGAATACGCAGAAAATACATGAATAATTAGGAAAATACTCCGGAAATACGTGGAACCTTCTAGAACATTCTAGAAATCCTTGCTTGGAGAGCAAGGGTGTCTAGGTGCGTCGAATCAAGGGAAATCACGAATAAAATCGGAGGAAATCGAAATATTTCGAGGTTTTTGGAAAGAATATACGAAATCGTTGAGCGTATATACGCAGGAGCTGAGCGTATATACGCTCAACAGGAGCGTATATACGCTCCTCAACCAGCGTATATACGCTCAACTCATTGCCAAAAATTTATGGAAAGCAAGAAGCGTATATACGCTCAGTATGAGCGTATATACGCTCCTCATGAGCGTATATACGCTCATCCTGAGCGTATATACGCAGGGTTTTTTGCTCCGTTTTTGCCTCGTGCCTATAAATACGCTCTTGCCTTGCTCATTCCCGACACCGCGACTTCATATGCTTCCTACGCATACTCTCTCTCTCTCTCTAAACATTCAAAACACTCAAAACACATTATACTTTCGTTTTAGTTCAAAGCATCGATTCTCTTTCGAATCAACAAGCGATAACAAAGGTTGAATTCTGAGATTACTCACCAATAATCTCTCTCACTTTCTTTTAATATTGACTAACCATTGTTATGAGTTTTTAATATAATTAAAGCAATGTAGAAACTCACTTTTAACTTGTTTCATGTAAATATGTAGGGTTTTCACAATGTTTGCAAGGTTTTCATTGGTTTTTGGTTTTCATTTCATTATTATTATTCATTGTCAATACTAACAATTCTTTATTCTTGTATAGCAATTGAAGGCGAAAGATCCATTGCGCTTGCGTTTTATCATGGACTAACAATTGTTTTCTTTGTTTTCATGTAGCGATTCAAGGCAAAGGATTCGTTTCATTGCGTTTTACAAACTAACTTTTGTTTTCTTTGCAGATTTAGGGTAAGATGAGTTTGCATATACTTTGAAGTTTATGCACTTCATATTATTGCATCTTGTCATTGTTGTATAACTTTGTATATATTTTGCTAAACAAAGACCGGAATTATGTGAATCACTTTAAATCAGATTAACTATGGACAACCTGTTTTAGGCACCGTTTTAACATGATTAATACAAAGTGGTCACAATTTCTAGGTTAGGTAGTCTCTTGTGCATAATAGTAACACACTTTCATAGTAATTCTAGGGTTAGAACGCTCCTAAGGTGCTAAAAACGTAAGTTGTGTGCATCCAATAAATCGTGTTTAATGGAATTACAATGAGACCGAATAGAGGCCGCTACATGCGGGCGAATTGGGTTACAGATCTGATTCGTACCATGTCCCCGAACCCACGACTGGTTACTTGATTGGACGTGGGGCCATTGATTTGGCACCAACGTTTCGGGCGTCCGTGAATAACCTTTCTAGGCACGGTGGCGACTCCCCTCATTCGACAACACTACCCCAACGCACTCACGTGCGGGATCCGTGGCTCAAGCCCACGCAAAGCACCTCGATGTAGTACCAAGCCGCGCGCCCGCTATACGCTGAGGGCGCGGCCCACGTCCTACAATTTGGCGACTTCACTGGGGATAATCACCGTTAGGTGAAGTGGACAGACTTGAAAAGTCTCGTAATTCCATCATCACGTTTATTGGATTTTGCATTTTGCATGTGACCTTTCGAATAAGGTCGCGCCTTAGGCTCCTTGGTCTCACTATGGGCATGTTCTATGCTCGAGACTACCATAAGGGGGGATACTACCTTGGTTGCATGTGGTTAATTGATCGCATGGCTAAGGCAAGTCCTATCCCGCCCATGCCGTGTGTGCACGTGTTACTGATGCGTGTGCATAAGGGGTATCTTGGCCATACATCGCTAATTGCAAGTGGTGAAAACTGGACCAAGCTCTGCCCTTAGGCGTGGTACACTCTCTGACTTAACCTAGACCGACCATAGTTGACTTGTCATCATGTGTCTTGTATATATGTGCATGTATGGGTCCTAGCCATTGTACAGTTCTAGATCTTAACACAGCACTTTCATATAGTCCATGGTCATCTTTTAGTTCACGTCATGCATTTCATAGCCCATAGTGACTTTAGTTGACCTCTGCCTTAGTCTGTGACCATAGTTTACTAGGACTTTGTCCTTCAGACCTTCGACCTTAGTCCACACAGACTTTGACCCTAGGTTTTGACCCTTGACCATTAGAGTCCACATAGACTCTGATCTTAGGTCTTGACCCTTGACTACTAGGGTAGGCACAGACTTTGACCTTAGACGTTGACTTTAGACTCACATTAGGTTTGACCTTGCATTCAGCCAACACAGGCTCGACATCTAGGCGTGACCCTAACCACTTAGGACATGTGCATACATTCTCACGTCGTTTGGTGCCCTTTCAAAAAAAAAAAAAAAAAAAAAAAAAAAAAAAAAAATTCAAAAAAAAAAATTTCAAAAAAAATTCCAAAAAAAAAATTTCAAAAAAATTTTCAAAAACGAAAGGGCACCTTGCATTCATACATTCATACTAGGAAAGATGACCATGGAATTAGGACATGCATTTGCATCTGCATTCATACATTTAATAATGACCAAGGAAATTCACTAAGGATTTATTTCTTTTTGAAACAGGGGTGAAGTCGTCTCCAAGCCCTTGCTCGACCCAAAGAGTTTGAGCCCTCACCCCAGTCCAAACCTAACCTTCCTCTAACCTTCATTGAGCCCTCAGCCCAGTCCAAACCTAACCTTCCTCTAACCTTCATTGATCCCTCAACCCAATCCAATCCTAGCCTTCTTCCAACCTTCATCATTCATCAGCCCTAACACCACACCCTCAGCCAAATCCAAAAACCTAACCTTCCTCCAACCTTCATCACCCATCAGCCCTAACACCACAAAATGGCTTCCCAACAAGAAAAGCTCCAAAAGCTTGCCGAGCAAGTTCAACAGCTTGAAGCTAAGATCAAGGAGTTGACCTCGAGCACTTCCTTGGACAAGCTGTTTGAGAAGGCAATCAAAAAAGCCACCGACCCTACCTTTTACCAAGACCAACCTCCTCTTGACCCCAACCTTGCGACCAAACTGCCGAAGGATTTCTCAGCCGAAGACGTACCCAAGTTCAAGCCAACTGATGACCCTCGATTCCATATAAAAGGATTTAAGACCACTATGGCACTTAAAGGGATTGACCCTGCCTTGTTTCCAACGGTTTTTCCCCTTTCCTTGGAACCGATATGTCAGAAGTGGTTCTTTTCACTTCCTGAGAAAGAAATAGCTACTTGGGAAGACATCGTCCACGCATTCATGGCAAGATACAAGGGTAACATTCAGACCCAAAAATCCTTCCGAGAGCTTGAAATCCTTAACCAGGGAGAGAACGAGGGGTTCACCACCTATCTGACTAGATGGAGAGGAGTTGCTGCCACCCTAGTCTCCGCTCCTACTGAAGAAGAGATGGTCAAGACCTTCATTTCTAACCTCCAGCCTGAATACAAAGATCATCTCAAGTATCGAGGCCTTACCACATTCGCAAAGGTCTACGACATTGGAGTGGACATAGAGAATGATCTTCTTCAATCCACATGAGTGAGTCAGAGTCTTAGCTGTAGGATCGAGTCGGAGAGTCGTTTTCCCTAGACTATGTATCTTTTCTTTTTCCATTTCGAGTCTATGTCATTAGGTTTAGGATCAAATTCTGCAATTAGCCTCTATGTAATCATTTCTTTTGATAATAAAAGTTTTCTTTTTTCTCATTTTCTTTAGCCTCCATATAGTTTGTGCTTCTAACTTTAATGGAATCAAATTAATGATCGACCTCACAATTCAATGGACATTGCCAAGAGAGGCCTTCTTTCATAGCTCCACAAAACAACCTCTTCCCTCCATTTCCCTTCATCATATCAAAATCCCTTGCAACCCTTTGAGCCATAAACACTATCATTCAGCCTATCATTCTTTCATCACCCACATCGACCTAACCCTTTGGACCAAACGGTGCGTAGGAAAAGACATGTGCAAAAAAGAGAAGAATAAAATGGGCAAAAAGCAAAAAAGAAAAGCGAAAATCAAAATTCAATGCCAGCCATCACAAATGCAAATCAATTTCAAAATCCAATGCAAATCCAAAGTTCAAAGCCCAATTCAAACAAAAAGCAAAAGTCTAAAAGCACACTGCGCACCGTGGGTCACTCCATGATCATCAAGCCTTTTTCAAACCCTCAAACCACAGCCTCACATTACAACCACAAAAGCCCTCTCACACGAGGCATTGTCCAAATCTCCAACGAGAACTACGACGGTCTGATTCCAAAAGGATACGTAGGAAGCCTCTTCTCGAGGTCCGACCCAATAAATACCAATTCTGAGGTTCATCATATGGTTTGATTCCCTTAAAGTAAGAAGCACAAATTCCTAGAGTAGAACCCGACATAGACTCGAGTTTGAACCAACATCATCTAGCCAACCACATCAATTCCCCATTCACTTACCCTTAGTCACAAATTTTAGCCTTATCTTTTCTTGAACCTCTAGCCTATTCTTTCATACACCTTAAGGGTCTCTCCTCAACTCATCTTTAGGCTATCACTCTGCAGCATTCATCATTCATTCTCCTCAAAGCATCGCATCGCAGCATTTCCTCCACATGCAGCATTCTACTCAAGTTACTGATTTGGGCAAATCAATATCGCATCCCTCATTCCTCTCTCCTCATGCAGCATTCAGCTCAAGTTACTGATTTGGGCAAATCAAAATCACATCCCTCATTCCTCTCTCCTCATGCAGCATTCAGCTCAAGTTACTGATTTGGGCAAATCAAAATCACATCCCTCCTTACCATTACCACCACAAAAAGCTAAGCCAAAACCCATGACTCCACAACATTCACTAGCCTTACCTTGCCCATCAACCATTGCCCTAACCTCGAAAGCTCATCAAGCTGGGGGGCTCACCCACTAAACCAACCATCAACACCTTAAGCCATTTCCAAACACCCAAACCCGGGTTGGGGGCTCACTTGCAATCACAAGCATCACCTTTGCTCGAATGGGGGCTTGAGACGGCTCCATCCCGCACTCCAAAAGCATTTTACCATTAGTCTATTTCCTTGGTCATTTCATGCATTAGATCTCAGAATAGACTTGCATTACATTGTACACATTTCATAAGCATCATCATCATTGAGCATACAAACATCATCATGCATATGCATCCTGCACAAACACATTACATTGCACATTGCACATTGCACATTGCACATTGCACCACCTCAACACGAGGCTAGGGCCCATCTTACATGCATTTGCCTGCACACGCCTATACGGCATTCATCGCTATACGCGATTGTTGCTACACGCAACATTCTTCCCGAAAAGCCAAGGTCAGCCGTAGGGAAGATTTCCTGAGGAACGAGGCGCTTCCGAAGGAATTCATCACTCACATGCCTATACGGCATTCATCGCTATACGCGATTGTTGCTACACGCAACTTTCCCCGAAAAGCCAAGGTCAGCCGTAGGGGAACCTTCCGAAGGAACGAGGCGCTTCCGACGGAACTTACATTACGTCTTCCCGAAAAGCCAAGGTCAGCCGTAGGGAAGGCACATACATCACAACTCTCCCCGAAAAGCCAAGGTCAGCCGTAGGGGAACTTTCCGAAGGAACGAGGCGCTTCCGACGGAATTTGCATTACTCCTTCCCGAAAAGCCAAGGTCAGCCGTAGGGAAGGCATCTACATCACTTTCTTTTCCCGAAAAGCCAAGGTCAGCCGTAGGGAAAAGCTACCTGAGGAACGAGGCGCTTCCGAAGGTATTCATCACCTCATTTTCTCCTGAAAAGCCAAGGTCAGCCGTAGGGAGAAAATAGCCCGAGGATCCAGGCGCTTCCAAGGGCATAACACCGCATGGGGCGCGGTAACAGGTAAAACTAACCTTTGTTTTGCAGGTACCGGCGAAAAAGGGTGACTCAGGGTTACCGAACGTCTTGAGTTGCTCTCCGTCCCAAATCAAATACTTTGACTGTCGTCTTACGAGATTTCCGTCTCTTCAGACTCAGTCAAAGTGGGGGCTTCTTCACACAACAGCTCCTTTGCACACTTCGGGTTTTGGAAATTTCTCCCGCACCAGAAATTCACATTTATGCACACTTCGGGTCTACGATTTCTCCCGCTACAGAAATCCAGCACAACCATCTCTCGGGTCTTACGATTTCTCCCGCTACAGAAATCTCAAGCAAGCACATCTTGGGTCTTGGAATCTTCTCCCGCTACAGAAGTTCCGTCAGCACATCTTCGGGTCTTGGAATCTTCTCCCGCTATAGAAGTTCCGTCAGCATCTCTCGGGTTTTGGAATCTTCTCCCGCTCAAGAAGTTCCGCGCATTCTTCGGGTTTTGGAATTTTCTCCCGCACCAGAAATTCCGCATACACACATCACAACTCTCCCGAAAAGCCAAGGTCAGCCGTAGGGAGAAAACCACCCGAGGATCCAGGCGCTTCCGAGGGCATAACACCGCATGGGGCGCGGTAACAGGTAAAACTAACATTTGTTTTGCAGGTACCGGCGTAAAGGGTAACTCAGGGTCGCAGAACGTCTTGAGTTGCTCTCCGTCCCGAATCGAATACTTTGACTTTCGTCTTACGAGACTATCGTCTCTTCAGACTCAGTCAAAGTGGGGGCTTCTGTAGACACCTGAAAATGTGTCTCCCCAAATGAGTAATCCGTGATGAAACATACCGCGTCTCGCGTTTGTTTCGAATCAGAAAAGATGCTTTGAATTCATAAAAGTTGGAAATACGCGAGGTCGTACTCGGAAATATTGAGCAAAGGTCAAAGGCAAGGCAAAAATACTTTCTTTCGGTTTTTTCAAAGGTTTTCAAAGGTTTTCAAAGGTTTTCAAAGGCGATTCTCATGCTTTTTGATTTTCATCATGTCCGTCACATTTTTCTGAATCCGCCAGTATTTTTAAATTATTTTTCTGATTTTTCTATGATTTTCTATGAATTTTGCAATGTTTAAATACGCAGAATACGCAGAAAATACATGAATAATTAGGAAAATACTCCGGAAATACGTGGAACCTTCTAGAACATTCTAGAAATCCTTGCTTGGAGAGCAAGGGTGTCTAGGTGCGTCGAATCAAGGGAAATCACGAATAAAATCGGAGGAAATCGAAATATTTCGAGGTTTTTGGAAAGAATATATGAAATCGTTGAGCGTATATACGCAGGAGCTGAGCGTATATACGCTCAACAGGAGCGTATATACGCTCCTCAACCAGCGTATATACGCTCAACTCATTGCCAAAAATTTATGGAAAGCAAGAAGCGTATATACGCTCAGTATGAGCGTATATACGCTCCTCATGAGCGTATATACGCTCATCCTGAGCGTATATACGCAGGGTTTTTTGCTCCGTTTTTGCCTCGTGCCTATAAATACGCTCTTGCCTTGCTCATTCCCGACACGACTTCATATGCTTCCTACGCATACTCTCTCTCTCTCTAAACATTCAAAACACTCAAAACACATTATACTTTCGTTTTAGTTCAAAGCATCGATTCTCTTTCGAATCAACAAGCGATAACAAAGGTTGAATTCTGAGATTACTCACCAATAATCTCTCTCACTTTCTTTTAATATTGACTAACCATTGTTATGAGTTTTTAATATAATTAAAGCAATGTAGAAACTCACTTTTAACTTGTTTCATGTAAATATGTAGGGTTTTCACAATGTTTGCAAGGTTTTCATTGGTTTTTGGTTTTCATTTCATTATTATTATTCATTGTCAATACTAACAATTCTTTATTCTTGTATAGCAATTGAAGGCGAAAGATCCATTGCGCTTGCGTTTTATCAGGACTAACAATTGTTTTCTTTGTTTTCATGTAGCGATTCAAGGCAAAGGATTCGTTTCATTGCGTTTTACAAACTAACTTTTGTTTTCTTTGCAGATTTAGGGTAAGATGAGTTTGCATATACTTTGAAGTTTATGCACTTCATATTATTGCATCTTGTCATTGTTGTATAACTTTGTATATATTTTGCTAAACAAAGACCGGAATTATGTGAATCACTTTAAATCAGATTAACTATGGACAACCTGTTTTAGGCACCGTTTTAACATGATTAATACAAAGTGGTCACAATTTCTAGGTTAGGTAGTCTCTTGTGCATAATAGTAACACACTTTCATAGTAATTCTAGGGTTAGAACGCTCTAAGGTGCTAAAAACGTAAGTTGTGTGCATCCAATAAATCGTGTTTAATGGAATTACAATGAGACCGAATAGAGGCCGCTACATGCGGGCGAATTGGGTTACAGATCTGATTCGTACCATGTCCCCGAACCCACGACTGGTTACTTGATTGGACGTGGGGCCATTGATTTGGCACCAACGTTTCGGGCGTCCGTGAATAACCTTTCTAGGCACGGTGGCGACTCCCCTCATTCGACAACACTACCCCAACGCACTCACGTGCGGGATCCGTGGCTCAAGCCCACGCACAAAGCACCTCGATGTAGTACCAAGCCGCGCGCCCGCTATACGCTGAGGGCGCGGCCCACGTCCTACACCTAGGCCAACAATAGTACCCTTACTGTTGTCTCCAAATGTGACTCTTTCCCCGTTATAGGCTACAAGTGAGAGAAACTGTTCTTTATGTCCTGACATGTGTCTTGAGCAGCCACTGTCTCAGTACCAGTAGGTATCTCCTGTCACTTTAGCCTGCAAAAGCAAATCAAACGTTTGGTTTGGGAACCCAATCAGGATTGGGTCCCAATTCATCACCACTGGTCTGCTTTCTGTCCTTCTTGACCTAGACCATCTTAACTTGTTTACTGTTCTTGCTTTTGTTTCTCCTCTTATGATACATTCATCAATTTTGTGTCCACCCTTACCAGAGAAATTGCACACATGCATATCTTTGGCAGACACATACTTACCTTTGTTGTATTCTTGTATTTTTTGTTCCTCCTAGCAGTATACCCTAGACCAGTCCGACTACTGTTTCCCTGAACAAACACTATATGATCTAGATTACTATGGGCAGTCAGTACTTTGTCAACATGATTTTGACTCTTTTCAAGCTCTTTGTCTCTGGTTTCAAGCTTTTTCAATAAAAGCACATTTCGTTCATCCATAGATTTAAAATCAATTTTCAATTTTTCAAAATCCGTTTTAAGACTTGAAACCGTAGATTCATTATTCACATTAACAGAACTGTCCTACTTACCCTTCTTCAACTCATGAATTTCACAAACTAGATCACATATTTGTCCTTCATACTCATCAATCATTTGACTAACTTCTGGATCAAGATGAGTAGGGGGAACAGTAAGAAGTGCAGCTTTGGTCTTGACAAATTCACTATGCAACTCCTGAACATCATCTAATAACAAGTTGAAAGCTTGCAATAGATCAGGTTTGCTAAGATTCTTTGCCCTTTCCTTGGCTGCAACAAAGTTGATTAGATCCTCTTGATTTTACTTAAAACAACCAGAGAACTAGTTAAACCACCACCTTCATCATCGGAAAAATAATTTTTGATGAAGCTGTGACTTAACTGTTTCCAATTCAACTTTACACTGGTCTAGTGCTACTTCTAATTCAGCTTTTTCATCTTTTAATTGCATGTAAACATCCTGTAAGTGATCACAACTAGCACTAGCAATTTCATATTCTTCTGTTTTCTTCTTAAGGTTCTTTTTACCCTCTTTATAAGCAGTACTTAAAGCCAATATCTCATCAAGCACAGTTTCCAAACATTCAAGCATATTATCTCTATCATAACTATACATATCATCACGAATTTTAGAGATAGATACCTGTTGTGAACTGGGTTCTCCTGTTTTGGCCATGAGACATCTGTTCTGACTTCTGACTACTGTTCTCTTGAACTGGTTTAGGAAACGGTTCAAGGAAAGCAGTCATACAAACTTTGTCTTCTGATGAGTCTTCCTCCTCGTCTGAATCAAACTCTGAGTTGCCCCACACAGAAGCAACCATGGCTCTTTTGAACGCTTGTTTTTTCGTTCTTCATGCTTTGCCTATCCTTCCACTTGGGACAGTTTTTGATGAGATGTCCAACTTCTCCACACTTGAAACAACCTGTATTAGAAGAGTTAGTCTTATTGGAATTCTTACCCTTCATAAATTTTCTCTGGTTTCTGAAGTGCTTCTCGAAGCGTTTGGCCATCATGGCAATGTCATCTTTTTCATCTTCATCAACTATTCCCTTCAATGCAATACCCTTTACTAGTTCCCTGTCTGTTTTGGCATCAACCAACATCTCATGTGTCATGAGGGAACCGATCAACTATTGTAGTGTAAGAATAGTTAAATCTTTTACCTCATACACTGTAGTCACCTTTGCTGTCCAAGCACCTGTAAGGCTTCTACGCATCTTCCTTACTAGGTCATCGTCAGTAAAGTTCTTACCATGTGATTTTAGATTATTTACTATAGTCATGAAGCGTCCAAAGCAATCATTTATATTCTCGTTTTTGTTCATATTAAAAGTTTCATATTTTGACATAAGTAAATCAATCTTAGAACTTTTTACCTCGCTGGTACCCTCATATGCAAGTTCTAGGGTATCCCAGATCTCCTTGGTTAACTGACATGCTGAGATCCTGTTGGTCGCATTCTTTGCAATGGCTTGCTGTAGGATGGACAAGGCTTTAGCATTCTTCTCTAGTGTCTTGTAGTCTGTGCTTATGTATTCGCTTTCTTTCTTCACATGAATCACACTTGATGAATCAATCTGCTTGACCACGGCTGGACCATTCTTCACAATCATCCAACATTCATAGTCAATGCCCATGATGATGTTCTGCATTCTGTTCTTCCACCAGGCATAATTCTTTCCATTGAACTTGGGAGTTTTGTAGTCGTATCCAATTGCTTGCATCTCCTGAGTACTCATGATCAACTTTTCTGGCTGTTGAACGTTTCCCGAAAGTACTCAAGAGAGGGGGTGAATTGAGTGCCTATTAAAATTTTTCGATTGTATACTTTTTAGTAGAGTAGATCAGTTGGACTGGTCTCGTAGCGGAATAAGTGTTGAACAGTATGTAGAACGATATCGAGCAATAATAATAAATACACGCAAATTTAACGAGGTTCACCCAACTCTGAGCTACGTCCTCCTACCCTAGTTACTTTTATTAAATCTACTCCGAAATAACAAAGCAACCCTCACTCACAATATACGTGAACTCACACATACAATTGTCACCCCACACTCAACCCAAGTGTGCTAGATCGCACTTGAGCTCACAAGCACTCGCAACTGAACTCACAATTGCTACCCAATCACAAACCCCTTCGTTGGTGATTCAACACAATGTAAATCTCTCAATTATTTACTCACTCATGAGTTTACAAGAGTATATGAACGCTCAAATCTTTTGTGCACTCGTGTGTATGAATTGTACTTGCTTGATCTAGGCTTATGACTTTTCTTTTCTTTCTCTCAAAGATACACCTTTTAAGAACATGGAGAGAAGTGTTAGTCGTGAGTCTATACGCATGGATATTTATAGCCAAAGGCCTAGCAATTACTAGTTATGCAACACTAGAATATAGGAGATAAATAAAGATATATCTACTCCCTATATTTTAGGAAAGTCCCATAAGATATTATTCCATATAAGTTGATATAATACCTTATGTTACTTTAATTGCATCTCAAGTAATTACCATATATCCAAACATATATTCCCACCAGATCATCTTTGAAGTTTCCATAAAACCGTTTTAAGAAAAACTTTCCAAAAAATATTTTTAAGAAAACTTTCCAAAAATCTTTTCTTGCTCGACAAGATGATCCGCGTTGTGAGAACAGTACAACTGTTCTCCCAACTGGTAGGGTCAAAGTCAACCAACCAACTGGTTTAGTTGCCTTCAACTCTAAGAGAGAAAGTTCAAAGCCCAATGCCATCAACCAATAATACAAGCATGCAACAAACACATTCATGCACTAATACAACAAGAAGACTTATTCTAATCCTAGAACTAATCTTCAATGTTCTTCAACTTCTCGAAGCTTCCTTGATCTTCAATATAAGCTTGATCTTCTCGAGTCTTCCTCAAAGGACTTTCTGCTTCAATAGTTGGAATTCCTTTATGCCAAACACATATAACATTTTGCACAGTATAACTTGTTAGCATACATGTCACTATCTTTCAAGTGACCAAGAACAGTTTCTCAGCTATTAAGGCCAGCTGTATTCATCAGACCAATGTACCTGTTCTTGCAACTGTTTGTCATCGCTCAAAACACTAGGGAACTCAACAGACAACATCAATCACTCATACGCTAAGCATATATAGCTGGCCCATTATAAGAATTTTTCCGAGCAAACTAAGAAGTGACTTACGACAACTGAGCTCACTCTTGAGAATAGCTCAATCGCTCGAATGAGATGCATCACAAGTGCTCCTATAACAAGAATTCAAATCTAATTACTCTTAACTAAGTATTATAGGCAATCCAAAACAACATTTGCTATGATGCCAAACACAATGTCTATGAAGTGAAAGGAGAAAGGAAATTTAACTATTAAAACTCAAAATTTTAATACAAGTTTTAGTTAAAGGTAAGATACAAAGGCAAATAAGTCAATCTGCAAGCTTATCTTAATTAAAAAGAACACGTTAAATAAAAATAACAGATGCCACTTTAAAAAGACATGCAGGAGCTTTCTAATGTAGCTATTGCTGTTAAGTTATATGAACGTGTTTTGAATGAAGGGGTCCTAATTGCTCCAAAATGCCAAGAGCAAGATTACAAAAACCTCAATATGTGCAGGTGACATTTAAGTGCTGCACACCCAACGCACCAATGCAAGGCTTTCAAAGGCTTCATCAATAAAAAGATGAGGACATATGGGTTGAAAATCTCAAAGCAAGAATACCAAGCGTCGGATCTTGTTAATTTTCAACCTAAGGGAAAGAAAGCAGAAGGTGAAGAGCTGCAGTCAGGGGATGCTGTTGGCAATATGAATCACAATGGAGTTACTAGTCAGACGGCTGAGACATATGTCGAGGTTGTTGACGAAGAGGTTTTTCGTCTCTCTTTGACAAATAAAAACCTCCCTGTTGTAGTATCAGTGGGGGTTGTCGAACACGGGGAACAAGGTTGATGTCATGGCTCATTTTATCCGTTCAAGCTGAGTTAATACTTTCATTTTTTTGAACATGAAGAACAAAGATGGGGGGAGTTTGTGGTGAAACTAATCTAAAATAGAAAATAAAYAAGGAAAAAAATAGGTMCGGTGGATATTATGCTCAAAACAGGTTTACTTATTGAATTACTTCAGCTTTCACTCAATTATTTTGTGATATTTAATTAGCCTATTATTCACTTCCAAACAAGTGAAGACTCCTCAAATAATAAAGCTAAGCAAAGYGCAATAACCTAATTCTAACTATCAAACAAATCTTTTCCAAGCAAAAAGATTCAATTTGATAGAAGCATTAAACTCGAAGCAATAATAGTAATGAAATCATTTAAACAAGCTTTAAACGAAAACACTTAAATAAAGTTTACAAAGTTTAAACAATTAACAAGCTTAATTGAGTAAACTCATTGCTAATTTCCCAACTTCAATTAAACTAAGATTTAGTTAAACTAAATGAGCCCCTTAGTAAAGTGTCAATTTTACTAAGTTGCAATTTGTCAGTTTTGCTAAGTTCTATTAATGAAGACTAATTTTAATTAAGAGAACTTCGTTGCTTTAAAGATTAAGGAAACWRAGAATTTGCTTGCATTTCCAAAAATCAGCTTTAAACCATAAACTTTCATTAAGTAGTTGTGCACCTAATTAAGGTAARTTTTAGATCATAACATTTAACCAAAATTAGACAATAAATAAAAGAGTGAAGGAGAAGTAGTGATTCTTACATAAATTAAGTTAAAAGCATTATTACAACCTTTCCAAATGAAAAACAAAAAGAGAAGAAAAGAGAGGAGAAAATTATACTAATTATTATTAGAYGAAGAACTAGAAGAATTCAAGCATGAGTTGAGTGATGGCTCAACTCCTTTATTTATACTACAAACTAAAGCTAAGCTAAGATATTTTACAAGAGCTACATACTAAAGTACTAAAGCTATGTAAGAGGAAGCAAAGTTGAAGAGTAAAAGATGGGAGTAAGTGGCAAAAAAAAGCAAAGATCAAAACAACAAGTACAAGGTGTAAGTGGATTTAAGTCGGCAAAAAACAGAGACCACTTATTGAAACATGGCATGGCGCAATACTGGGCCATGGCGGGCTGCCATTGTGGTGGCGCGGCGCCACAGGGCCTGTCCTGATTAAAAACTCAGACTGAGCACCTCAGATTAAAGAAGGCATAACTATCTCAATTCTTAATAAAAGTAGGCTTATGACCTATCGTTGGAAAGCTATGGAAGAGATCTACAACCTCTAATTTGAATCACTTCAATATAATTTGTATATTGGGAAATATTTGCGTTTGAATTTGAYCCTTCTACAACCTCAAGTCTTGTTTTCTTCCTTCACTTGTTCTTGCACTTMGGCCAAATGTTCCCAAATGTTGCAATTTAAACTAGTTTTACATTTTAAACTCTAAACTTTACCTAAAGCTCAAAGTAATGTGAACACTAAGGAAAATGGCCTAATTTATATACACAAAGCATTATTAATAAACTAAAAACATGGTACAACTTAGGCTCATCAGTTGTTCAGAAATTTCCTTTGCAAACTAAAGTAGTGGAAAGTCTGAAGAAACTGCGCTTCTCTATGTGTCCTTCTTGTGTTGATATGCTACATTATGAGTTGGTAAGGACTGAARTTATTCCCAATAACCCATGTTGGGTACCTAGGCACCAGAAGCCTCAATTTGAAAGAGGCCTAAGGAGGRGTCAAGTCAACCTTCCTCAAATGCCCTCTACTGTCTCAGTCTTGAATAGGTTGGGTAAACCTGAGTGGTCCAATTTCCTAGTAGGATTGAGAGAGTACCAAGCTCAGACCAAGGTGCGTGTCCACGAGGTAGAAATCAAACAAGGGAGTA
>SNQN01003798.1:0-12873 GCA_008642245.1 Bassia scoparia | reverse complement strand
GCATGATCACCTTCGGGGCAACATTAGCCTTGGTCCATCCAAACACACCAAGCCTCGAGAAATCTTGGATTGAGTTAGCCTAGCAATAACTTAAATCTAAGTATAAACACTCGGGTATAAGCAATAAMGTGCAAAAAGCTAAATGAAATGCAAAAAACAAAAGCAAGTAGAGACACTCGGGAATCGAAGAAAAGTTGCCATATTTCATAAACAAAGCAAGACTCGGCTTGCAAGAATTCATACAAAAGGGTCGATAATCAACACCGAYGATTAACACTTGATTACAAATTCTAAAATTATTACAACTTTTTGGTCAGAACATGACCAGCAGATGAAAAGCAATTAAAAAGTAGATGGTTGGGGAAGCTACTCAGGGGAGCTTGCAGAGTGCTCTAGATCGTCATCCTGCCTCTTGGCTTGAGAAGAGTGATCTTAGCTTTGCTCGACTTGAGTCACAGGCTGAGGAGAAGCAGCATCAGCTTTAGCAATAGCCTCCTGTTGAGCSTGTACAACTCTCTTCGACTTCTTCTCGAGTAGAGGGGCCATTTCTTGTGCCATCMGCTCATCATACTTTTGGCACACAGCAGGCCATTGCTTTGGAGCAACGGATGAGGTGGYAGACTCCACCTTGCCAGAGCATGGGCAACACCAGTCTGGAAGGATTCTGGCCTAGCTTCACCTTATATAGACAACCCTCGGGAGTAGCGAACTAGGAGTCGACCATAGCTTGCCCACCATCAGCAAGGTTTTTCTCCTCTTCCTCGAAAGCCTTCTCAAGCCTCTCAATGGTGGTATTTCTCGGGTCAACTATTCTCTTCCGTTTTTCAGCAAGGTCCTTCGCTTGCTGGAAGTCCTTATTCAACTCCATACGGTCATCTTTCCACTGCTGAAGCTCGGCTTTCTGCTCCTAAAGGGCCTGCAACTCCTTGTCCTTGTCCTGGATGACTTGTGTCTTTCGAGTCAAGGACCTCTGGTTGGCCTTGTGATGCAAAGACAGAGTGCATTTGGACAGTCAACTACAAAGACAAGACAAAACAGAACAAAACACATTAGATAAGTTAAAGTTGCTAAGTACAATGTATCAGAAATCATAAATGAATATACCTCCAACCAGGCCTTCTAAAGCTCCATAGTCTCCCGAGCCTTGGCCTCCTCCTTCATTAGCTCGGTCACATTTTCCTTATGGACCACCTCCAACAGAGCCGCTTGAGCCCTCTTTTGCTTCCCCTCAACCTCGAGATGAGTGAGAGGAACCCCGGACCAGCCTCAGCTTCCCTCCTTGGCCTCTTTCGGTGATAAGGGGTTTCAACCTCTGCGGTCAAGTCAACTCCAAGTCCTTCCTCRAAGGACTTAAAGTTGTCTACCAAGGTCAGCCCGGTAGGAGGGACAAAGGGATGCTCCTGATCGGGATCCTCCACTCAGACACCTTCCATCTCTGAAGACAATTTGCGCTTCGGGTTTTGAGACAGAAGAAGAAAAAGGAAAATCAATAAAAAGTATCAAGTATTATCCCTCGGTATAAGAGACAAGGAACTTCCCTACTTATATCAAGAGCACTAGGGATCGAGATGTTCCCTGCCTACATCTCGTGGGTTAGGCATGCAAAAAGGAACTGTTTTGCTTTGATAATCCCTGCCATCTAAAAGTTGCCAAACTTACCAGCCTTTTTATTAAGAAACAAACACAGGTCAATTAGTAGACAAACAAGGCTAAGTAAATGCAATGAAACACTAAAAAGCCTAAGACCAAGACTCGAGGAATACAGAGGAATACCCTACYAGGCGAAATTTTCTTGCTAAGACGGCACATGGCCAGATAGTGCTCGTTTTGTAAGATGTCGCAATCGGGAAGCCAGTCCTTGATCAAATCAGAAAGAGCGGAGGGCTCGTCATTCGCCCCTTTCTTCTTCCTCAAGAAAAAGAAGGCAACAACACCCTCGGACATGTTCATTGGGGGAACGTTATAATTAAGTATGAGATTTGGCCAGTTAAGTGTCCTAACTCGAGGAAAKTCCCAAGCTATCGACCTGTAAACAAAGAGAAATTCTCGACRAAAGCCTTTCCAACTTGACCGAGTCCTAGCTAGGACTTTGTAGGGCTTCCGGCATTGGAAGATCCACCACCCTCGGCCATAGTTATATCCTTGGCACCAGGAGAGTTTGAAGATATTACRGAACAGGGTCAAGGTCGGGGACCTTCTCATCCTGTTGCACACCRACAGAAAAGCAATAATATGGGCAATGGAGTTGGGCATCATGTTATGTAAAGACAGGTTATAGTTATCTAAGATGACAGTAAWAAAAGGATCAAGAGGAAACTAAARCCCCATCTCCAAATGGCCTCGGTATAAAGCAATAGTACCCGATGAAGGAGTGRTGACCGACTAATCACACTCTGGGGCAATGTACCAGTAAGGGGGAGGCAGGTAATATTTGGTACTCTCCCAAAAATGTAGCTCCTTCAGCACCTGCTGCTGGTAGTGCTTCTTGATGAAGATGAAACCGGGGCCCCTTTCATTGTCCGGGACATCMTAATCGGATGTCGAAGCTCCAACCATTCTACCAATAGCATAAKTCACCTTATTATCTACAAAACTACGACTAAAACGGGGTGAATAACCACCCTCKGTTCTATAGACACCTACCTCCAAAGGTAGGGACAAACCCTCTGACTCTTCCCCCTCAGGCTCGGGTGTCATTGGGGGAAATGCTAAGTGAGTACCATCAAATATGTTCTGCTCATATACAACACTCGGGATTACAACACCCACGGGTAAAATGGCAATATCTAAATAAGGGATCATACTCCTAGACCGAGGGGTCATCTACATGGTCCGGTATTGGTGGTTCATCTGAAGCTACGCTAATACTGAGGTTCAAATCAAAAAACAATAAACCTTGGGTCGGGGATTATGCAAGACAACTACCAAGCTCGAAATCAGAAGGAAAGTCAGCCATTATGCAAAACAAAAATACCTAAGTCTAGGGGGTCAGAACAGCAATGTACCTTAATCGGTGAAAACCTAGRGGAATGAGATCGCACTTCCTCGGGTGATTCCAAGCCTTCCACAAGCCAAGTCACTCCAGAAAGAGAATTCTAGAGAGAGAAAAGAGAGAATTCTAAAGAGAAAAGAAGGATTTCTAGAGAGAGAACAGAACGAAGTGAAATTTGGAAGTATGGTAAATGTGAAAAGTGATTTACCAAAGTCACTATTATATAAGAAAAAAGAAGATGAACAGTTAGCATGACACATCAAGTACCACTTTTAATATTAAAATATTAAAAATAGTGGAAGCTGCCCAGGTTCRTCCTCCGACTCTCGGGAAYGCAGACATTTTTTGGTGTCTACAATAACCAATACATATCTTTTGCCACTTTTACTTTGAATTTTCATTGGACCACAAAGATCCATATAAATTAGCTCTAATGGTTGCTTTGTTGTTATCATGTTTTTACTCTGAAAAGAAGACCTAATTTGCTTCCCCTCACAACAAGCATCGAATGACGGTCCAGGGAATTGACACTTGAAGACCAACTTCAAAAGTTTTGATACAACTTTTCATGTGAGAGAAACTGCATGACAAATCTTTTGTGCCATATAATGCATCACTCAATCACACTGGACATATGTCAAATCCTTGCAGTGTTAGATCCATTGTTAAGTGTTCCCTCCCTGTTCCTTGAGACAATTAATCTAGTGGTTGATGATAATTACAATTTCAGTAGTAAATTTACACTATGTTCCTTCATACAAATGTTAAATACTTAACAGAATTATGTTTCAACAACCGACTATAATACAATTATAATACATGGGACAGACTTACCAAACTTTACCTTTGCTAGATTTACCTTTCTTATTACACCAAAAGACAGTTCCACCTCATAGGCTTCTAGTGAGAAAAACTAGATTATCGTCCTGTCATTGCTGGGACACAACCACTGTCGGAGACCATTGTGTTCCCCTCACCAGAACCTACAAAAACTTAAGGTAGTAGCAGGAACCCTGGTTCCTCGGTTCCTTGAAGAAGGAAGAAGATCTCACCTTGTTTCTTACCCAGACTGTTTAATGTACTTGTTGAGCAGTTGTTTCTTAGCACAGTTAGACACATAGTGACCAGTTTTACCACATAAGTGCAAACCTTACTGCTAGGTAAATCAACTATTTCTTCTTCTTATCTTTGGCTTAAAGAGCGTGCCAAGCGTTCAGTTCTTTCACTTAGCTCTTCATCCATTTAGGTAACAGAATACTGACTTATATCTCTGTTCTTTCTGTGTCAGTTCCTCCCAGTTTTGCTTTTTCAACTTAGTTCCTCAAGATTTCTCTGAGTCCGTCAAATTCTTATAATTGTTTGGGAGAATGCACCTTCAGGAAATCCAATTAATTTATTCTGAGACACTTCAATACCAGCAATGTATTCTGTTTGAGTTTCACACAGTCCTTAAGTATGGTTCTTGTCAAAAGAGCTCAAAGAATTATTTTGAATCTACTGGTGGATCCATCTAGGTACAATGATCTTTATAAGCATTAAAGCCTTTTCCAGATAGTAAGACGTTTGAAAACCTCCAATCTTATCATATTCATAATAAGACAACTAATCTTGTTAGAGGAAAGTAGTACTTCTTAGTAGATAACTATCTCTTTCTTTGACAATCATCATCTGGCCATAAGACAAGATAGCAATTCATCTCAGGGACTCTTATCTTCATCACATCGGATTCCCCATGTATCAATCATGCCTTCGATGCTGATGTGAAAGTTCTGGCACCTTCGTAGCCTATTTAACCTTTCTTTGTCAGGATTTAGGGGACAGTTTCACCCAATGACACTGGCAACCACATCTATACATGTATCATCTTTGATGTACGCTCTGACAAAGTCAAGTATTGTAGATTAAACATTGTCTTAATTTCCTACAACATGGAGCATCTTTCATCTAACCCTCAATTCTCGATCTCAACCTCAATGCAAATTCTACCTTTGTTTAGCTACTTGAACTGGATCCAATGTGACTCATGAGCATGAGAGATCCACCATTGTTCTCAGATATTGGCTGTTAATTTGGTTTTCCTGCAGTGCGGTTACCTTAGGCCTCCTCTTTCATTGAGTGAAGACTCAAATCTTCAATGACTTGTTCTACAGTAGGTGAATTGCTTGCAAGAAAACCAATTCATTAGTAATTAGTGAATTAGGAACATATCTTGAATGGTTCTAGGTCCATTCAACCGTCGTATTAATTACAATCTATTTAAGAACGTGACTTCATGTTCTCATGATAATTCTCAAATCCCAAATTCCTTTGCGTCTTGCACCAGACACGATTGTGTTAACGGTCAAGGACCAAATGAAGAAGTTTTACAGCAAGAGCATTTCACTCTAATTTATTAAAATATTCCTTTTCATATTYAGACATAGGAGTAGGAACTACCTCATTGTTAACGGTTTTGTTAATTTCAAAATCACATACCTCGATTACTCTCCATACCAGGTAGTTCTCTGCTTTGATGAAAATCTCCATTCTATTCTTCCAATATGAATAGAATTTCCCATTGAATACGGGAGGACGTTGAGTGGAATATCCTTCCTCCAGTTTCTCGCGTTGATTCATCTTTTCCATCTAGCTCTTCACGTTCAGTTCCTTCACAGGGTTTCCTRATAGCTACAAGGAACTTAGCTCTGATACCAATTGATGGATCGATTGAACAATACAAGAGGGGGTGAATTGTATTGGRGGAACTTAAGCACTTTTTGCGGAATTAAAAGAACTTTAAACTAAAGAAATTGAGACTAGAGATTGTTCCAACACAAAAACTCTCAAKACAAACGCCAAAAGAGGAAAACRGTGGCCTGATGCAACAYACTACTTCGTCTATATTATATGAGGATGCAACATCTAAATACAATCTAAGACCCTYGTTMTCAATTCACACTAAACTTCTTGAACCCTTTAACTCTCAATTTCCCTTGAAATCCCTCGGTTATGAAAATCACAACCCCTCACTTCAATACGCAGAAAGAAGCACTTTACAACTCAATAAACAATAACCTAAATGCTTGGCAACAATATGAAAGTAATAGCTCTGATTGAATTCTTTGCTCAAGTGTGTTTGATTAATTACCAACTTAATGTATTTATAGAGTGATMAGTAAGCGTTGAAACAAAGYAGTAGTCCACTACCACATTACTCCCTTTTTTGTAGGAGTGATGCTTGTAGTGGAACTTGACTACCAAGCTCCATAACCCACGATCTCACTYAGYCTTTTTTAGCCGTTTATTATCCCTTAAAAATCTCAGGTTAGTTGGATTAACAAAGCCAGTAACACACGTTTTCCCTTATAACTAACTTTCATATTTTTAAAGAACTTATTAAAACCACACGAGATCTTTTTWAAAGATAAAACCATTTTATACCAAAAGATATAATATAAGGTTTTTAAGAAATATTTTAACAGAAAAATAATCTTTAAAATTTTATAAAAAGATTTTTATTTTAATCTATACACAAACTTTATTATTATTTCCTTTTATCCTTTAAGCAACTATTTCATATTTTAATGACAAGCAGTACAAATAAATCTAGAAACCCTAAATCTATTGTACCACAATGTTGAGTCATATTTTCCAAGGAACTCAGCCTTCCTTGATCATGKCGAGTCATCTTTTCCAAGGAACTCAACCTTCCTTGATCTTGAACTTCTTCCTTGAGTTCTTCTAAAACTTCTACTAATCACAGGAACTCCTTCCTTCTCCTAAGGATGTCCTTGATCCATTAAGATTCCTTGAAGCATGGATCCTTTAAACACATCACTAAACACATATGTTAAACAATAATGCATAGAGTTTGCTTTGTTGGTTTGGAGTGCCATTCATCAAAATTTAGGGTTCAACAAAAGGCATGGATGAGTGAGGAGAGAGAGGTGAAATAATGGAGGGGAAATTGGTCTAATTAGAAAAAATTAGAGGGGAATAAAAAAAAACAACGCTCATTGCCTGAGATTGAAGGGCACATGCACCAAACCCCCAAAAATCGAGCAAGTCAATGCAATTCCATTGACTTTTTTGGCCGGAATGTTCACTATGGTGTGTTTTTTAAAAGAAATACACTTAAAAGGTTTTTTTTACAAAAAAAAATTATAAAAGGTGTTTTTTTTTTTACAAACAAGCACATAAAAGGTGTTTTCTTGCAATTTTTCCTTTTTATTATGAACTTTTTTGGTTTAATTTGTGGGTCCGAAATTTCTGGATCTTGGGGGTGAATTGTTGGTTAGTGAAATTGTGAAATGGAAGTTGAAGATGAGTACAGTTTTGTTTGAAGACGAATATGGCTTAAATCTGCTTTGAGAGAAAATACATTATTGGCACTTGTATGATGCAGATACTTAWTAGCAATACTAGCAATGATATCCCATCGATGATATCGATGAAAGAGTATAACTGCAATAACACAAGAATCTAAGGAAAGCTCGGAAGAAAAAAWATTCATTTGTATATATCAAAACTTAGTTGAGAATCTAGTTTTAATAGCATCAACAATCGTCGACTTTTCAAAAATTATACTCGAGATTTCGATATGAAGTTAGCCGACTATAACCATAATCAATTCTATTATATCTCTTCTGCAGAATTTGGTAAGTGAATTTCCTGTGTCGATGTATAACCACATATTAATACAAAGGTATATAGTTGCTACAGAAGATGTGTTACTTTCATGCAAGCAGCTGCCACAATATAAGTATAAAAAATTCAGCCGACTACGAGGTGTTGCGCAATTAGGGTGGTTGCAAATTGTTGTGCGTGGTGGTGGTGGAGGAGGTAGGATGAAGGAAGGAGAGAAAAAGGAAAAATGTAGGAGAGAGAATGAATTAGAAGCTAATTGGATGAGAAACTAATGGTGTTAGCTTTTTCGTCCATAGTAAACGTATTTAGACTATTATCCCTGACCTTAGGGATATATGAGACGTTTTTAAAAAGTTCGGGGATATATGAGTTATTACGCGATATTTCATGGGTATACGATGAAAAATCCCTAAATTTTTTTTTGTATAATTTTTAGGTGTTTTCTTTGTACAAAGAGTAAAGTTYGTTTCTACAATTTTACTTTTAAAAAGGGGTCATTTCTATGGTTCTTTGTTTGAACTTTGTGGACAAATTCTTAGAGCGTGTTTACTTTATCTTATTTTCAGTTCTAAATTTCCTTCTCTCATTAACAATTCAATTGAATTCTATTGTTTTTAGTTAATGTAAACAGACTCTCAATCTAAATAATTGGTATTCTTGTGCTGTTATAGAATATGAAAAATAACATATTCGTAAATAAAGTGAAAAGATAGTAAAAAAACGGTTGTTTCAACAATGGTAAAGCATAATATTCATTAATTTCATGTTTGTAGCCACAGGCAGTATCGACCACCATGCCTCAGTCACAAACATTGGATCTCATTCGAGCTTAACAATACTAACAATTGAATCTGTATGTAAYTRAAGGAACTCAACACGGCTCTTAAAATTGTAACAGAAGGAAAAGTTGCAAACATAGAGAGGCGAAGCCAGTGGCGAACCTGGCCTTGGTCCTGGTGGGTCAAGTGACCCACCAGTCGGTCCAAAAAATCAATTTTTTTTAATTTGAGTACAAAAGTAAAASTGGGTAAATATACTTATTGCATGACATTGTTCACAAAAGAAAGCCTAGCTTAGCGGTAACATGGCCTTCACATTTATTAGGCTCACGAAAAAGCCTTGACAGGTCAAGGGTTCGACCCCTCTATCAATCCTTTTTTTCTTCCTTTTGGTTTTTCATATAATTTCTTTTATTTTCCTTTGTAAAGTCAAACATCACCTTAATATACCTACTCTAGTTACCCGCTTATTATTGATTGGTTTTCATAGATATCTAATTACTAAAATGGTGTACCAAATTCGACCTTAAAATTGACTTATGTTAAAAACGAATGGAAAAGCAAGATAAAAATAATGAAAAATCACCTACTTTGAAAAAATGCTCAGCTTTATTACTTATTTAGAGAATAATTTGTTTATGAATGTTAGCATGAAAGATATCATGAATCGATATCAAAACATAAGAACTCGTCGAGAATTATTGTAGTACAAGATTTTAGTCCTATTTAGTTGTATTATTTGAATTGTTGGTTTTATTTTGTACTCTTTCGATATTTGGATGAATTTTGTAATATTATTTAACTTGGCTAAAAAAAATATATATTACATGTTTGCTTATCGATAGTGACCCACCAGGCGGAAAATCCTGGGTCCGCCACTAAGCGAAGCATGTAATTTAATTACATTCCTTCTAAGAGTACAATCTCTACACTGTCACTGTACATATAAAGTCATCATTTCAAAACAAAAGCAAGCATAAAAATACACATGCGAAAAGAAATATCGACATTCTGTTGAGTGACTTGGCTATGTGCAGTTCTTGCCTCCGCGTCCSAGGATTGCTATTAAGCCTAACGGAAGCATATGAATTAGGAAGAGGGAAACCCAAGGAACTGGTACCTGTGCTTCCTAACCTCCTTGTGTAAACTAATTCCCCGAGTAGCTCAATTGTAGGATTAATAATCCCCGCCATGGTAGGACTCACATGATTCAGYGGTGATATTGAGGCATAACTTCCATGTTGAAACTCTGGATATTGTGATTCGAAAGGATTGGACAGGAGTTCACCTGAAGGTGAATTTACTGCAGCAGGTCTTGGGGGAATGATAACATCCTCAGGAGACTTCCCAGACTCATCTTCAGCCCGGGAAGATCCATGGCAGTAGAGGGGAATCAATGAAGACTGAGAGATGTTTGCCTTGCACACAGGACAAGTCTTCTGTTGTGTCGATTCAGAAGAGGAACTTTGAACATGAAGCCACTTGAAAATGCATGCCCAACAATAGAGGTGACCACAAAGGGTGACTACAGGGTCACGGGCCAAGTCAAAGCATATGTTGCAGTCAAACGAGCTTTGACTACTTTCTGACTCAATGGTTGCAGCTAATCCCGAGTTACAATCCTTCTTTACCATTGAATCCACATCTGACCGGCATTCAGCTGTGAAGTTTTGGAAATTCTGAATCAAGTCCATTTCTGTTATGACAAATGGTTACCTTCAGTTAGATGATGAATAAGAACTTCAGAACTCAGAAGATGATTGCATGCAGAAACAGAAGAGGGATCCATAAACGACAAAATCCATAATAAGCGTCGCTAATGAACATTATCTCGATAAAATAACACCCTTAGGTCAGTATCAAGATATCAATAATGTACAACTGAGTAAGAACCATGAGTATAGACATATCTTTCAACACAGTTACCAATAAATCCCTTAATATAGCCCAACCAAAAACAAGCAAAATCGCAAAGGTCCTCTAGCTTGAAAGGTAAAAAAATAACCATACATCCATATCGATGTTACTTGAACTTGCAGCAATAAAACAAACTGAACTTAAAACAAAGGGACAATGGTGAAAATTTTGACCCTAGATATACAAACAAATTTCAAAATAACCGTAGTGATAAGAGCCATGCCACAACAGACTTCACAAATTATCTTAATAACATAAACCTTAGCTAATAGTATGGTTGAATTGAGCACTATATGGATTCAAAATGCTACTCAACAACCTTCATAAAGATCAAGTGGCTTCCACATAGTACTAATAGGACAGCTATTGGCACATCGAACCTTATGGATTCCCTTAGGTTAGGCCTAAGAACATAATTTTTAAAAATAAACCCCTTCCTAAATGCTAAGATTTCAGCTAAATGTCAGAGTTTCGTGCTAATGCCAGACAAAAGAATAAAAGGAGAAAAAATAACACAGAAAAGKAAACACTGGAAATTGGATTTTTGAACCAAAAAGACACCACATGATAAAGAATATCCTGATGCTGGGAATGTCTTGGAAGGTCAAGAGCAACCCGTCTATAGTTCTATTAAAGCTTAAAGCTGAAATAAGTGCCAAAGTCTTAAAAACTTCAGTAAAATAAGTCAGAGAGTCTCCTACAACCTTGATTTATTGATTTTCCCTTGAAGCTTCCCCGATATCACTACACCTTTACAATCAAGAACACATTTACCTATAGAAATGGGGAAATGATGAAAGAAAAAGAAACACCCTATTCTGGCAAGGTTAGATCCATAACAACTTTAGATATGAGAAGCTATGTAAGAAACACTGAAAAACCTTAAGGTACATTCACCATATTATATGAACATTCCCTTCGAAATCAAACTGTTCCTATGTATTCATTCGTCTAACTTGCCATAAAAACGTATCCTAACATTCTAACAAACTGCATTTACTTTGCGCCAACTTACAAACCATTTTGCCATCAATTCATAAGTTACTTACCCTGCACTATTACTCAACCACTGATTGATTCAGTACAAATAACACATGTATAAAAGATGAATTCTAGAACTATAACTATAAATTAGGATTACTTATTGATATGCATAGAGATTATATACACTGCTATTTCAAGTTATACACTTATTGGACCACAATAGGAAGCATGTTACACTTTCAACAGAAAAACAGAGCAACCGACACAATTAATTTCACTAATAAGTAAATTCAACTCACAAAATCTAAGTAATTACCCCTAATCATATAAAAAGTTCCAAACTTTACAAAGAAATCTCACGAAACATCAAAAGCGTTTTTTTTTTTTTTTTAAATCCTTCATGATTTGATTTTCCTTATTTAGTTATTTCCGGCTTTAGTGATGACAAACCAAGAAAACCCCATTCATCATTTTCACCCACATTGCTTTCTTTGCCAAAAGAAAACAGCATTCTTGTATATAATCATAAGATGTGAATCCATTACAAAGTAATTAATTACATACTCAGTTTGATTTTTTTTTAAAAAAAAAAATCCTTAAAAAGCATACAATAACATGGAAAATGGACATTATGGCAAAACTAACAAGAATTACACAAACCCCATATGAGAATTACTATTAAAACCCCAGAAATTAACAAACTTGCAAAGATAATAACAAATAAAGACACCCCAGATGGTAAATTTACTGGAAAACCCAGGAAATTCCCAGACTTGCAATGAACTAAAACCCTAAAAATTAGCAACATATAAAGGGGGGGAAAATTCATGCAAAGTAAGACGATAGATGATGTACCTCTGAAATTCTGGTAAGGAGATTTTTTTGCTAGGATACGAAAATTAAAAACCAAACAAAATATCTGAATTCTAATACAATAAATTTAGGGGGAAATAATGGAAAATGGAAAAGAAAGAGAAAATTAAGGATGTGATGAAAAAAGATTAGRGAGGGAGAATCTAAATCCAATGAGCACCGTAAATGCCGCGTATAAACCACCTACAAACTCCATGATTTAAGAAGCTGCGTGGAAGTTTTGTCCCAAAAAAAATAGGGGCAAAAAAAAAATAAGAAAAAAATTTGGATGTTGTGGATCTAATTTACGGAGTACCAAACATGTTAGTTGGGGGGTTTATTTATTAATTGAAATAGAGTATAGACTAACATGTTTTTGTTTTAGGGTTTATCAAATTACCAAATCCTAATTTTAGATCTTGTCTGATTATTGATACAACTCTATGAAACTTACTAGAATAGCACCGGTTGATTATAAAGTGTTTGGACGCAATTCACAAGTTCATTATAAAGTGTGTAGACACACTTCTATCCACCCTATTTATTTGTTAGGATAACTTAAGTGATGAACTTCATCATCTTGAAAAGTAACAGAAAGAATTTGAGAGAACATTTTGGAAGAAAAGAAGTATGTTATTATTGAATGAAGCAAATGTACATATCTTGAGCCTTAAATAGGTAGCTCATACAAAGAGACGATGTATACCTCAATCTAAAATTGCT
>SNQN01003797.1:41639-57507 GCA_008642245.1 Bassia scoparia | reverse complement strand
TTCAAGGGACTCGAGTTCCTTGCTTCTGAGTTTCTTCCTTGAACTCTTCAAATCTTCAAAGCCACAGGAACTCCCTTTCCACTCCTTGGATGATCCTTACTCCGTTAAGGCTTTAAAAACTTGTTTCTTGTAAATCACATATCTAACACACACATCATATACGTAACACATGAGTTTGCTTTTTGTTGTCTGTTCATTCATCAAAACTAGGGTTCAACAGTTGTTATTTAATTAATTTATACAAATTTAATTTAAAATAAAGTGAGATGGAATATAATTATCATTTTTAAATTAAGAATACGATGGGATATAGTTTTGTTGTTATCTAAATTTAATTTAAAATAAAGTGAGATGAGATATAGTTGTTGTTTTTTAGATGGGGTATACTCCCTCCGTAACATAATAAGCTAATACACTCCGTAGTAGATTAGGAAAAGAATTAGTGAGGTGGTCCCAAAAAAAAGAGGAGGGAAAGAAATTGGTAGGAAAACACAAAAGAATCGGTGTGCAATTGGAACCATTTTTTTAAAAAGTACTATTGTATATTAAAGAGATAAGCAATTAATACTTTTTAATTAGTATTGTTGCAATTTTTTGTTGTTTTTGCCTACTCATGGATATTAGGCAAACCTCTCTTTCAGATCATAAGCCTTAAATCATCAGGCAAGGTTTCCACTCCTTTTCGTATGCTTTTGCCTACTCATGGATATTTGTCGACTTAGGCATCGGAGGGGCGATAATCCTATAAAGATTATTCACCTTTGTGCAGGTAGACAACCTATCATCCGTGGATCAAACTTTGGACTGGACTCTTATTTTAACTACTCTTACCTGATGGATTAAACCTTACTTATAACATCGATAGGAAGCTAAGCGCAAATTATTCGTTGGACCCCCGGTCCATCTATAATTAGATGGMCCCCCACCCCAAGCCCGCCACATCAATATTCARTGTTTAGCATTAAATATTCAATGTTTTGTATTCAATATTCAATGTTTTGTATTCAATATTCAACTCTACTTCATCTTATTTTATTGTATACTTTGTATTTGCAACTCACTGCAAAAGCTGCCTATTTCAAATCAGAAGAATTTGTGATTCCTGATAGAAGAATTGTACAAAGAGAAGTGGTACTTTAATGAGTTGAGATCAAGTTTTTTCGGATTAAAATGTAATTGTGGTGTGTATTTAATGCACAATCTGGAGACATTCAGGGCAAAGAAGATTGGACTTGCCATCCTAAATTCCTAAATTCAAGGTAATTAAGAAGATTGTTTTAGACACTATAATTCATTACAGTTTATTATTACACATACTGTTGATTTATTTTTTGGGTCATTTTCAGGATGTTGTTCTTTGTCAAGCCAGAGTTCGTTACTGAGTGATCAATTGATATAATATTAAATCGTGTATCAAATCAAAGAAGAAATTATGAATGATGCAAGAAGTAGAAGAAATGGAGTGATGTAAGAATTGCAAGTTGATATTTGAATGCAAAACTTGAATTGGTGGTATAAAAGCTTGAATATTAGTATAAGACATAGAATTATACAATTGTGTTAACTTTAATGTTGCTTTGTCACTGAGAAAATATTATTAGATTTGGATGACATTTTTAAAATGTCTCTTTTTTTTCGAGTTACAATTGTTTTTCAAATTATCATCCAATTATAATTGAGAACCATGCTAGAATACAAAAAATAATGAATATTTTCATTCAAACGTTTGAACATTGATTATTGAAAAATGAATATTTAACTTGAAGTTTTACTTTGTATAATAAAATGAACATGCAATTTCATTTTTTTTATATCAGTGGTATTTTTATAGAATTTCTAATTCACTGCGATCTGTCACGAGGCCTTGTATTTACTCTCCTAACACTAAACAATCTTATATGCATAATCATTATAACAATTAAAGCCCTTCATACTATTAACAGTAACATTCAGCAAAACTTTGGGCTCTGCTCGCAAAAACCGAAAACCACACAACTACGCAAATAAAAGTAGCAATTAATGTTCAAATACTTAAAGCAAATGGTTTCAAAAATAGAAACAAATGTTCACGTGGTTACAACTGAATTGAAATTGAATAGAAAGAAGTGAATATTGGCATTCAAAAAACTTGAAGATTGATGAATGAATTTGAAAGTATTAACAATGAAACTTTACACAATGAACAATGTACATAAATTGAATATTTTCACACGCGCTTCTAAAAAGGCTCATTTGGGACGCTTTTTTGTGTCCAATAGGGACTGCTAAAAAGCGTCCAATTTCATCTTTGGACAACTTTAAAAAAGCGTCCCAAATTTCAAGTGGATATTTAGGACGCTTTTTTGGGTCCAAATTTACGAAAATTAAGGACGCTTAAAATGTTCACTATGATTTATGGGACACTTTTTCAGTCCTTACTGAAGATAATGGACCTTTTTTTGAGTCCATATAAATTAGGACCTTTTTTTTGAGTCTTTGTAGTTACAAATTTTTCAATGTGCATCCTAAAAAAATGGACACAAAAAGTCCATATATACTATTTTTCCTACAACAATTACAAGTGATATATGATCAACACATACAATGATCAAAGATTTTTAAACAATGAAAAAACTAATATAATAATATAATAAATTAAAATAATACAATATAATAATAATAATAATAATAATAAAATAAAATACTAAATAATAATGAATAATATTACATAATACAATGGACAAAAGGTTTTGACACTTAATATGACAATTAGACAGACTACTTTTGCAAATTAATATAATTATGTGCAGTAGTAGTTCTAAGTAGCTACGTACCAAACCTAAAGATAAAAAAAAAATCCATCAAATATAATGATCACCTAAACAAGTCCAGGGAAATTAATATATAACATTCTCAATCGAATATATATAGCTGCAATCATAATCTTGTAGCACTTAAAATAATGACTTACTAAGAAGGCAAGCTGCACATTGAATCTACTTGGCCATCATTGTTGTTTGAAACATTGAAATCATTAAAAAACGTAATAAGTCAAAATTCTAAATAATAATATAGAATATAAGTTTGGCAAATTAATAATGGATGAAAATTCTCATGTGACCATGAATAGTTTATGGGATGAGAATTAACTATGAATTTAAAATAACAAGAGTGAACTAATTATATATCCTTAACATGAAAATACAAAAATCTAAGGAAGAAGTCCATTATACTCAGTGTAAATTCCAAATGATCAGATTATATCAATATACTACTTTCTCTCTTGCTTAACCTTTTGTTCAGATTACATTCATAGTAAATCACATCAAAAATCTTCTAAAGGTACGTCACAGACAAGAACTCATTGAAAATAAGATTCACAGCTAATTTCTAAATAAGCAATTGATAAAAAATCATCAATTTGCTAAATTACTTCAAGGTCAATAAGATGAATTAACTAAACAATACTGAACTTATTGAGATGACAAAGCACTAAAAACTGTTAACTACCACTATTAAGTCAAAAGGCTCTTCCCTCATCCACCTCCCTTGCTCCTATATGAATACTTACCTAAGAATTGTTAATAATTTCCCAAATAAACAAAAAGTTTCCAAGCTAATGTACAGTAGACCAACTTTCCTATCTTTTTTTCTGCTAGTAGAGGCAAAACCTTCTACATCTTTCAACAGTAGTCAAACTCTCCAACGGAGTAACACAACTCATTCTGGTTTTAACCTCTGTTTCCCACTATGAATTCTTGTGCTTACATGTATATTGATCCACCTCCAACCTTTTGGCTTATGGAAAATAAGCTTAGCAACCTCAAGCCCGCACACTTGGTAAGGGTTTTTAAGTAAATTAGAATTTAGTAATCCCAACTTTGCGCCTACACACAATTTTTTTTTTTACTTTCACATCGAAAAGAGCAAAAAGGTCAACACTTACTCTAGTCATCTAAGCCAATATCTACATTATGACACAAGTTTACCAAAACCAATCCATCAATTTAAAAAAGGGCCCAAGCATTAATTCAAATTGACCTTTTCTAGAAAACCATATAGCAAAACTGAGACAGTGGTACTCGCTCTTTAAATGCAATATTCCTTGTTATAAATTTGAATTTTTCAATAATTTTAAAATTACATCTCGCAACATTCCTCGCACATCAGCTCCCGTTCATTAAAGAGGATGAAGTCCAATACCATATAAGGTATGAGGTACATCAATCAAGTTTATGGGCTTTTAATAAATGCTCAAATTTCGGTAGTTCAAAATATTTTAACATATCGGTCCACCGACTCACGTCATGTCTATTCACTTCTAATGGTCTAAAACCATACAGAATAAAATCTTTAACTTGATAAGGACTGAGAGAATTCAAATACATGGGATGATTTCTCAACCTACTGTATCCTTTTGGACAAAAAAAAAATTTTTATTTGGTTACACTGCATTTCCTAGGAACTTCTCTGGCTATATTTGTTTAGGTTGACCAAAAAATGTGCAAATTGGGTAGGAAATACGAAATCCAAGGGAATTTGGGCACATAATGTAGGAAATTATTTGGCCCTAATCCCCTAGTTAATTCAAGTTTTAAATTGGAAAATTCATTGAAATAATCCCCACCTTTTGGTGGTCTTCCTTAATAATTTGATCTTGAGGTGATTCCAAATAATCCCACCTTGTTCTTATCTTCCATAGTGCAGCTGTTTACCTTTATACTGTTAGTCAGGTCACCTTTTTCTTTTTCTTTTTTTTTCATTTAATTTTTTTTGGCATCACAAACTCATCATGCTAACGACCGACACGCCACGCCCGCCCCACCACAAGAACACACCCCTGACCGACCACTCCACTGCACCACAATGACCACCCCAGGCCACACTCAACTGCACCCCTGCACCTGCATGCACCACACCCTCACGCACCCACCACTGCACCACCCTCACTTTGTTTGCACCCCCTCACTGCACGCCACACTGCCACCACCCATGACCACACTCACTGCACCACCTCACTGCACCCACCCCACTGCACCACCCTCACTGGCACACACCACTGACCACGCCACTGTCAACGTTTAATATGACTCCTCAAAGCAAGCGAACCACTGTTTCTGAGCAAACCATAACAAAACCTCTGGATTTTTCCTTCTCCTCATCAAAATCCCCCATTCTCACAACCCCTTCAATCTAACCTTTGCGAATCAAACAACGCTCCTTCTTGTCAACCCATTAAAACCATTCAACTCTCAACTCAACTTAAACAATCACCGCAAACCGACGTTGTTCTTGAGTCGTCAAAGCTCCGCAGACCCGGATCGAATTCCCCAAAAGCTCCGAATTTGGGTTTCGTGGCTCATGGTGGGAGAGGAGGGAGAGGAGGGAGGCGAGGTGGGGAGAGAGAGCAGGGAGTGGGAGTAGGGAGGAGGGAGAAGAGAGATAGGAGGTGAGAGAAGTGGAGTGATGAGAGAGAGGTAGATGACTTTGATTTGGAATGTGGTTGGAGTGGGTGTCGAGGTGGCTAATCGAGGAGGGGAGGTTCGGGGGCCGAGAGAGGCGATGATGGTCGTTGATGTGGAGGTGTAGGGGAGGTATAAAAAAAAGAAAAATAAAAAGAATGAACTATCACAATCCGCCACGTGTATATAGACCTTTTTAGCAGGTCACCATGCAATAAGGTAATAGTGCCTATGGGAGATAAAAGGGGAAAAAAGGGGATTATTTGGAATTACTCAAGCTAGATTTAAGGGAAGCCACCAAAAGGTGGACTTATTCAAGTGAATTTTTCGCTTTTAAATTCCTCAGAAATACAAATTTTGTGATTAACCAAACATACTAGAGCCAAATTCCTAGGAAATAGATAGGAGTAAAATTTCACAAATTGTAATTACCACGGGAAATTAAATACCCAAGGCCAAGGTAAACAAAATATGAATACTGAAAAGAGGGCTCTTGTATATTCTTTACAAGTCTAACACTCAATGCGACTATCAAACTAACATACATAGACGAAAAAAAACCCTATGGTGCATCAAAATAAAAATTATCACACAGTTCAAGCAAGATCCTAATTTGGTCATTTCTGTTCGCATCAACAACCACACAGTATTGACAGGTTTTTAGATAGCCCAAATAAACCAAATTGCCAGAAACATGCTCTATTAGGACTATTTAGTCTAGCCGGCAAACCCTTAGAAACCCATAACAACAGTCAAATTAATCTAAAAAGAAGTAAAGCTAGTCTATACAAAAAACATATGGCCCCCCTCTTTCTATATGTTCTATGAATCTAGAATCTATAAAATGTTGGAATAGCGTATCAACTCATAATACGCTTGTAGATTCTTCATCCACAACCTTGTTGCACAAGGGGTATTTGGAAGGTATAAAGGGGGTAATGTTAGAAGAGGTGATGGAGAACCATTGTTGTGAGTAGTTTTTTAGGAGTTTACCCTGACAGCTTGAATTTTCTTTATCCTTCAGATGAAATTCAAAAATATCAGTCAATTATTTTTCTTCTCTTTATCTCACTATGAGTACTATCTGTTAAGATTCCAGTTCATAGCACAGAACAAGCACAAATTTTTAAAGGTACAACTTGGGTAAGAATCCATTGAAGGAATATGATTGTTTCTTAATTTCAATGAAAACTTAAAAGATAGTCTCTGCAACATATTCAACCATAGCAAAGAAAAGAATCAGGTGAATTGGTTCATATCAGACAAAGTACATGACATGAAAAAGTGAAACATGGAGAAAGCCAAGAGCACTTGAAAACTTTCAGGTCTTCAGTCTCAGGCCTCTATCCATCAATCACCCATTCACTCCCTCCCTCTGTAAAATCCCAACTAGGTTCTCCATTCCCTTTTAAATTTAATTTCCTGGCTAATGTCTAGAGACCAAAACAAACTGTTATTTGATCCAAGGATATCAAGCCCTTAAACCCTCACCATTCGTAGTAGCAAAGTCTCTCTCAGCGAGTAGACACCTCACTAGGATCATTGTCTCTAGTTATTTCACTACGAATTTTCATATACTTACTTTGACAATTATACATGTCCATTTCCACAGATCATTAAACCAGCTTTATACCTTCATGACAATAAGCTCATTTTTGTATTATATTCTATCTCCAAACCTAGCTTACCCCTAAAAACCCCTACTCACGTTGTTCCAAAAGAAGCAAGCTAGTCTAATGAATATACGCTGTCACATCTCTATAGTATAGAGTCTAGTAAATGGAAAACCTATCAACTGCAGTATGCAACATCTTTGAAAATGTTATTGTAGGAAGTATTGCTAAGCTTACAACATCCATGATGATGATAGTATGGATAAGAATTATCAACAACAGTGCATGAGGTGCATGTTTATGATTGGAGTAGCAGGGGAAGCAAATCGAATTCACATACTCTTTCAGAAACACAAATGATGATGATACAAGTAATAAGTAGAAAAAAAATAGATTTTAGCAATTGGTGTTCGAGGAAGAAAAAGAAATCATGCAAACAGGATGAACTATCATTAGTGTGAGGATCAACCATGAGTTTTGGACAATAAGAAGGAACATATTCTAATTGTGGGAGCACTCGTGAAGTCATTATAAGAGCTCTTAAATAAGAGTTGGATTACGAAAATTAACACAGTAATTGCGCATTTTGGTGGAGTGTAACACAAATTGGAATTCTATGGAGGAAAATGAAGTACTTCATCTCCAAAAGAAAGGGGTGATTTGGAATTAGAGATTGTAAGTTTTAACTCAGAATGCTATATAAAAGTGCACAAAAAATTTCCTTAAACCCTCAACTATTGGTATCTCGTTTGTATAATGGCTGAAGTCAAGATTTCCAATCAACGTCGTACTCATTTTGGTAAAGAATATTGGCTTTGGATATCATCGGTTCTTAAAGGAAAGATTATTTTACAAAAATGCATGTGGAAGGTGGGAATGGACAAATGATCAGAGTTGGACTTGATCAATGGGTAAATGGACAAGAATGCAAGTGAGGGTAGCCGTAGCATAGTAGGACAGTAGCACCATGAAAGGTAACAAGGGCTGCCTTGTCGAGCAACAGGGCAGGGCCTGGTTTCAGTTCTATGCATCACGGTACCGCAATAGGAGGCAACCGTAGTAGGAGCAACTGCAGGAAGCAGCAATCCAGGGCGAGCAGCAACAATGCAGGCAGCAGCTCTAGAAACAAAAACCACGAACCCATACTGCCTTGGGTCTGTCTACTGCAGCACAGATGAGAAGGCAAATAGGGGCGGGAGTGCATGTTCAGTAGGTGCAGCATTGCTCGGGTTCCGTACTAGAGTGTGAGGCAGTGATATGTTCGCATATCATTTATTTACCAGGTTGTTTTTTCTTTGATTGAATATCACGCAACTCAAAACAAACCTATACTTTACTTTCTGAATTCAATTAGTCGCCAACACTACAAAATTATAGTTAAACGAGCAAACATGCAAGTAATTGAAATCCAATCCTAAACAAAAAAAGGGAAACGAAGCGAAATCTAGAAAACATGAAAAAAAACTCATATTGTATCTTAATTGAACTCTTCCACGATGTGATAACCAGAATAAAAAAAATGAATAAGATTCACAATTTCATGAACAAAATGGCTATACCGCACCCTCACCCATGATTACTTGCTAAAAACGATGAACATACAATAGAATAATTAATAATACGATATTGTGTAATTGTGTGCATATTTCTTTACCAAAGGATCAGCAAATAAATTCTGTAGAAATATAAGACTATCAAACTCACACAAATACATATTCATCCAAAATCTTTCATTCATAGAATTCCAAATACACATCAAATGTATTATAGATTTGCATTTAATTAATTAAATTAAGAAATTCTGATTATAACAACACACAAACAGTTATAATAAAAAAAATAATATAATTTCAATTTTAAAGCAAATTGAATGAGAATGAATTATGCAAATAATGGCTTACTTCATCGAGATTCGGTACTGCTGAATTATGCAAATCGATCGCGAGGTTGCAGGAACAATCATGGTGGCTGAAATAGAGATAATAATTACAGTATCAATCGAATGAGAATGATATATCCGATCAATTGATTGAGATAATTGCAATAAAACGAGGAAAAAATTATTATCAATGAAGAAGTGAGGAAAGAAGTGAACATAAAACTTACATCACGACTTGATAGAGATCGAGTATGCATGTCAGTAATCTTGAACTTCCCTTTGAATTTAACAAATAATCAAACTAATGAAAAGCAAAATTTAAGAGTTTGAACTATTCAATAATTTACATCATTTAGGTTATTGATCGATACACATGCATATGGAGGAGAGAGACAAAATCAGTATGTATCGTGGTTATAGTAGTGGAGAAAAAGCGGGAGGTTAATGATTGGGAGAAAAATAAAAAATTTTGTTTCATCGCCAATTTGACAATATGCTAAGTTTCACATGTTTTTTCATCAATTAGGGACACTTTATAAAGTCCATAAATTGGAGGACTACAAAAAGCGTCCAAACTTATGAAATTAGCTTTGGCGCACCAAAAAAAATTGGGACACTTTGCAAAAGCGTCCAAGGAAAAGCGTCCCAATATTAACAATTCTCTTGTAGTGACGAAATATTGAAGATTGTGATTTATAAATTGAATATTCATTACTGGTAAATAAAATTAAAATTGAATATTGAATACAAGACGTTGAATATTCTTACTTGTAAAGTTGAACATTGGCTACTGAAAATTGAAATTAAAAAGGAATTGCGTAAACTACTCATAAAAACTCATACAATTTAAATAACAAATCTACAAAATATAATTTCATCATAATCACAAATCTTCAATCTAAACATAGAACATACATACATAACTCAGCATACATACATATAACCAACAGACAATACATATACAAGATTAACAAAATAAAAACAAAAACAATAAAAGCTTACCTTTGGGCAGCAGTTTGGGTGGTGTGTTGGCAGGTGTCGAACGTGGTGGGGAAACCGGTTTGGTGGTGGTGGCGGCTGCAGTGGCCGGCGGCTGGGGAAATAAAATTAATTATATAACCTTAATAAAAAATGAAATAAAATTCCACCTAAATTACAAACCCTGACCTAATGCAAGTGACGTCGGCCGGAGTGAGACAGGATGCAAAGGACTGCCTACTGGGTCGGGGCGAGGAGAGAGAAGAGAGGCGGGGTGGAGAGAGAAAGAAAACGGCGGCGCAGGAGAGAGAGGAGAAAGAGAAAGAAGGCGTGGCAGAGGAGGGCCCAGTGCCGTGGAATGATTGGTCCGGTGCAGAGAGTGAGGAGATTCAGAGTGCAGTGAGAGTGAGGGAGGGTTTGACGTGAGGGTTTAATTTGAGGGCGTGTTGAAATTCAAGAGTGAGTGAGAGTATATAACGAGTGAAAAATAAGTGCGTGATCAGTTTTTTTTTTTGAAAAAAATTAAATAATCGACGAAAATCGCTCGGGTACCACCGAGCCAAAAATGTGATATTCGATGGTACAATTGCGGAAATTTTGAATCTAAGTTTGGATGTTTAAGGCCACCCGATAACGGTCGATAATACCTAAACGATTGTATTTCAATCAGTATTACCGACCATTTTTGGGTGATATATTCCACCGACTAGTTCCGGTACGGTGTATTACCGACGAAATAAAAATTGGTCGTGACTTCGGTCGTCGAAACCATTTTCTTGTTGTGTTATGTAAATCTTTATAATAAATAAGATATAAATAATGTTACCTATAATATAGATCGTTTTATTTAATTTAATAATTTTTGATAAATATGAGATAAAATAGATAGTTTTAATCTCTAATATAACGGAGTAATTTTTATTAAATTATGATGTCAATGGTGCTTGCAGAATTTTTTTAAATGAAGAGCGCGCGCATATAACAAGTTAATGAATAATACTGTTTTATCTGCATTAATTAGTATTAGATAAGTTTACGTAAGATATAAAAAAGATGATAGTGCTTTATAAAGACCTATTGTGAAATACGAGTAAATTATCTAGTTGTTTTGGATCTACTTGGACGTTACAGAGGGGTGGGAATATGTAATTAGGGAATAAGCTTTTGCGGAATTAAAACTGCTAATAAGCAAGAATACAAGATGCAAAGTTCTCTCTCTTCTCTTCAACAAATAACTCTCTTGACAACTCGTAAAATTATAATGTGACCTGATCACACACATGGATTCTCTTCTTAATTTATTTCGGATACCACACCTATATAACAATTTAGGACTCTTTCAATCCTGTAACTTGAAAGCTCTCAATTCAACCCTCTGTTTGCATCGACACTCAACTCTGTGCAAGCCACTCTCTTAAACCTCTCTGGATTTACTCTCGACCCAAAGCCCCTTTGAGATACAACACTCAATAGTTCTCTTCAGAACAATCCTACTTGAAGCAATACACTCGATTGTAGCTAATAACTGATTTGGCACTGTGTGTGTTAGAATGACTTCAATTCTTTTTGTTTGCTCAAGTGTGTCAAAACGAATTCCTCTTTTCTATTATAAGAGGTGTTTATGCAATGGTGAATTAAGCATTATTCCACTTTGCAATTACTCTATGTTAGAGATTAGTGCCTTAGTGAAACTTGACAGGCAAAGTGCCACATCGCCAGTTTCTCCAATCTTTCCAGTCTTGTTTATGTCCGTCTCTGTAAATTTGTCTACGTTTTTATTCTTGCTTCAACGTTTTACTGGCTTCCTTTAATTTCTCAAATCGGTTGAAGGATTTTTCCAAAGAACCTTCTTTTCAATTTCGTTTTACAGTATAAAATATACAAACATTATTTCATTATAATCACGATTATTATGCTTTACATCCTAGCCAATAAAAACCTAGGATACTTTACGAGAATAACTAAGATTTAGTCAAAAAGATTTATATTCCGAAAACTTAATTTAATTAAGTTTTATCTTTATTTCATAAGCTCTTATCTTTAATATCAACCTTAATTATCATCTATTAATAATCAATTTTATTAATCGATTAGTATATATTTTATTGAGCCAAACCTCACACATTAATAACCAAATTTGAACAATAACTAAAGAACAAAAATCCTAAGTTTATATACCCTGATGACATCCACAGTGAGATTCTCGGACTTAGTTCTTCACAGGGACTCGAGTTCCTTGCTTCTCTGAGTTTCTTCCTTGAACTCTTCAAATCTTAAAGCCACAGGACTCCCTTCGACTCGCTTGATGATCTTACTCCGTTAAGGCTTAAAAACTTGTTTCTTGTAAACATCATATCTAACACGCTCCATCAAGTAAACATGAGTTTTTGGCTTTTTGTTGTCTGTCATTTAATCAAACTAGGGTTCAACAGTTGGTTATTAATCTTAATTTATACAAATTTAATTAAAATAAAGGAGAATGGAATATAATTTAATTTTAAATTAGAATACGATGGGATAAGTTTTGGTTTGTATCTAAATTTAAATTTATAAAATAAAGGTAGTATGGAGATATAGTTTGTTTTTTTTAGTGGGGTATTCCTCCATAACATATATAGCTAATACCTCGTAGTAGATTTAGGAAAGAATTAGAGGTGGTCCCAAAAAAACGAGGAGGGAAAGAAATGGTAGAGTGAAAACACAAAAGATAATCGGTGGTGCAAGTGGGAAACATTTTTTTTAAAAGTACTAATTGTATATAAGAGTATAAGCAATTTAATACTTTTTTTAATTAGTATGTTGCAATTTTTGTTGTTTTTGCATACCTCATCTCTATTATATAAGTCCAAGGGGGAGCAATGGGTGTCCCCCTAGAAAATGTCCTATCGCCCTTGTGAAATATAAATAAATATTTAAATCTTACTTAATTAATCACTAATCCCTAGTTATATAATTTTCAATCTAAGAGGAAGTTTTAAATTATTCCAAATAAACTACTACTTAAAACCTTAAAAACATTGATATAAAAAAATTATTGATTGAAAAAAAAACTAACAATTCAATAAACAACATACAAATTCAAAGACGCGTGAAATAAAATTAACGAGTTTTTCTTATTTTTTAAATTTCTATTTACAAGTTAAGCACGCATGAGGCGTGCACTAAATAAGACTAGTGGATATTAGGCAAACCTCCTTTCAGATCATAAGCCCTTAATTCAGCAGGCAAGTTTCCCCTTCCTTTTCGTAGTGCTTTTGCCTACTCATGGATATTTTTGCCGACTTAGTGCCATCGGAGGGTGCGATAATCTATAAAGATTATTGTCGCCTTGTGCAGTAGGCAACCTACTCATCCGTGGGACAAACTTTGGACTGGACCTATTTAACTAATCTTACCTGATGGATTAAAGCACCTTACTATAACTATCGATCGGACTAAGCCTGATTTAGTGTATAGATATACTGGTTTCCCCTCATTCTCTTGCTATATTGAAATGGTTTTTGTGGCCTTTTTTGTGCCGTCTTTGGGGCCCCCCCCTACTAATTGTTTGTTCAGTGTTAAGGTGAGTTTCAGGTTCTTTCATTGATTTGGAGGAATTTTGGACTCAATTTGCGAGCACGTAACGGAGCTTTAGAGAAGTAGCAGAGGAGTTTAGTAGTGGAGCTAACGTGGAGATTGATCGGTTGCTAAGAGCATTCGATTGACACATGCTCACTCTTTCTGACCATAAGTCAAGTTCGTACTGAAGATCGGATTGGAGCGATTCTAACTGCATTCGGAAACTAGAGACTTGCGAAGCTTGTTGATTTGATGTCGCACGCTATTGGACCACCAGAGTCGAGTTATGGCCTGTCGTCAAGATAAGCCCTGCGAAAGCTGCCGCGACCGTGTTCGCGAACCGATCTGGCTTTCATTAATCCGATCGGTTGGGGCTCGATTGGTATTTATTATATTGGCTTCCAGTTGCTTGCGGAGCTTTTTAGTAATGATGCAATATTGTAGATTAGGGAGCAAGCTTTCTATCTTACGTTCTTTGGAGTGATGGTTAGGAGGTGTAAAAGACAAATTTACACTAAGTAGTGTTACTATCCTTTCAATCTTTATTTCCAAATTAATTTCAACGTAGGAGAGAACTATGAACTTAACACCAATTACTATATTATTGTCAAGGCACACTTATACTATTGCGCACTGCTTCAATCCAGACAATATTCATTCGATTCATCATTGCAATCATCTTGGTAAATCTATTTCTTCTTTAATTGTTTTCCTCCAGTTGCTTTTAATTGTTATGGGCTCGCTGCGTGATCTATGTTTTGAAATTATTTTTAGTGTTTTGAATGTGATTACATCGATAATCATCTAGGGTTTTTATTAATTGCTTTTAATTATTCTTCTTATTCATTATCTTTCCAATTAACAATCATCATGTTTATACGTTTAATTATTAGCGAGTAGCTAATTTCTTAGAGCGATTGGGGATCATATAAGCAAATGATTATAATATTGGTTAACTATTCAATGTCATTCGGCTTGGTTTTAATCAAGATTCCTATTAATTGTTATTCATGTAACAATTTCGTAGGGTCCCGATTAATGCTTAATCTGATTAGTCACTAATCTCTAGACTAGCGATTGAGGAGCTTAGAACAAGATCACATCAATTAGTAGAGATAGAGACTTTTCTAGGTCGACGGAGATACGGTTAGGAGTAGTTCTAATGGTTAATTGATGTCGAGGAGAAGCTTTGTCCTGTTGATATATGCCTATGTATGAATGTTGATGCCATTGCTGTCAATTACTGCATAGTGGAACCATAGCCCTAAGACTTTAGTTTAATTATGTAGTTTATTTTTATTATATCATTGCTTCATTAGTGTAGTCAATAAATCAAATCAAAGCTCTTTTACCTAAATCATGATCTTGTATATAGTTAGATAATTAATGGTGCTTCCTCTGGATTCCGCCTGTACCAACTAGCTACATTAGTTAGTTTAATAGTGTTTTTTGATAGGTACGTCGACAAGCCTGCAAAAGCACTTCTCATACCCTACAAGTAAGTGTCCTCGCTGTTGGGCCTGAAACAAATCTTATTTAACCTTTGGGCTTTAATAAGTTAGGCAGTTTATCTTTAAATCTAAATAATCAATATTAAGAAGTAATTTGCGCTTTGTGATTATAGTAATTAGAATATTGCTTTTCCATTTTATTTTTATAATAATAACTATTGGATCTCATATTTCTTTTATCATCATAGACAAATATCAATCAAAAGGCATTAAAAATCTTTACCAAAATTTATAATGCAATAAACATAAATAAGTCATTGAAATTGAATTACTGCATAAAGCATGATTCACTCATTCACAAATAATGAAAATACATGCAATATAAAATAATCATGAAGTTAAAATATATTCATTCAAATGATCAAACTATTTCAAATTTACAATACATAATTCTTTTAAACAATCACTCGTTCAAATGTACAGTGTAAGAAATATTTTTTCACACACACGATTAACATTTGAAAAGGTACAAATAAAATCTAAAAAATGTTTAATGTTAATTTTTAAATTTCACTCAACGACTAACATTTTCATAATATTTCAATTCATCAACAACTAACGTTTGAAAAGGTAATACAAAAATCTTTAATCTTTCAAGTGAATTAAGTACGAAGTATTCAGTTTAAAAAAACTCAATAGCTATTACGGGATCTATAATTATTACGGAGTACTAAAACAAAATGATTCTGTGCAATGATGACACCATCTATCTTACGTGTCAACCTCATATCGCAGGATGATGTCAGCAGGTCATTAATTTAAAAAAATACTTAAATTTAATACAAAAAAATCTAGATAAAAAATTAAATCAAATAACTATTAAGTATAAATAAATACATTACAAAATTAACCTAATCGAATTTCACGCAACAAACTAGATACTAATCT
>SNQN01003797.1:0-32673 GCA_008642245.1 Bassia scoparia | reverse complement strand
TCGGTGAGTAAATGTTTGTTTCCCTATATGGCGACAGGACGGGGCAATGGTCGTCTTCCTCGTGATATCTACAAGCGTATTTTGAATCAATACGAGATGCTATTTAACTCTTTTGAGCTGGAATAAGTTAGGTTGGTGGTATCTTTAAATCTTAATTAATAATCATATTAAGAACTAATTTGTGTTTTGTGATTTATTGTAATTTAGAATATGCTTTTCCATTTTATTTCTTTACAATAAAATAACTACTGCTCTCTCATACTTTTCTTTACTAAATGTGGCTGAAAAATGTGGCTTTACTAAATCAAACTCGATCAATATTACACTATATGTTACTGGATGATATATGCTTATGATATGATATATGCTTATTATGATATGATATATGCTTATGATATCAAACTTGATCAATATTATACTACATGTTACTGGATGTCAACATGACAGAGCCATCCAACACCCTTTCCAGGAATTCTAGCCGGAGTGTCCTCAGACTGTGGCCTCGTCTCGGAACCAGGAAGGATAGCACCTCTGTCAGATAATGAAGTGATTATGATGTGTCCACCTTCTTTAGATCTCTGCACAAGCAAAATAGAAGCTCTTGAGAAACATAATCTTTGAGCCATCCCTTTTTTCCTGACCACGATCTCGCTTCTCTGGCTAATTTGTGATTGTAAGTAAGGGCTATATATATACATACTTCTTAACAGAAACCATAGTTTAGAAGTCAGGACCACCAAAAATCAAGCTAGTAATGCTTGCAGGTTATTCGGAGAGTTGTTATTGGACCATACCACGGGTAACGTGCACCAAAGCAATATTTATTCGGATCGGATTATAATCACAAAAGAAAAATAAAATCAAGCTACTTATTACGGCATGTTTGGTATGTCGGAATTGGGATGGGGATGAGAATGAGAGTTTTTTTAATTCTAAATAGAGGTAATTTTCATATTTGTTACACTAGATGAGAATGAGCATAAAATGAATCTATTCATTTCATCATTTTATTATCTAAGAGAGTAAGTAATAGACGTGAGAATAGATTTATTGGGAAAATTGAGAGGAAAACTTTAATCAACTGAAGTATTCCTCACACTCGTTAGGTGGGTGACAATGTGACATAGTTAGGGTATTTGTGTAATTTGATAAGCATATTCCAAATCTATTTCATTGTCTATCCAAACAAGATATTAGACATAATTTAATCTATTTCTACTTATCAACTCTTATGTAGTTATGCCCAATCTCATTCTATAATCTCCAAACTCTCATCTTCACTTACCAAATGTCGTGTTAAGTTTGTTACTTGACTTAATTCCTTGAAAAATGCCAAGTAACCACAATCCTGCCTTTTGGATATCATAAGATTCATAACAAATATCATTCAGGTCTATATGCATTGTCATGTCAACTTGTCGTCAACTGCTTAAATCTCAAGCTAGCCAATTTGATGTACCCCTTAAACTATACAATTGGCAATCGGATTATATCGTGTTACATTTAAAATARATCAATCCTTCTTAACCATGACCCTCACCAACATATGCTATTAATTTTGCTTTATTGCATATATTTTGTGCAGTTCATATTATAAAAACGAATCATGACAAGTTAGTCTTGCATTTCACAAAACACGAAAAATGATTAATATTTTGGTGTTGTCGGACAAAAACACTAAAAATGATTATGCATCCTGCTCATTTTGGCGCTCCTCTCTCGCTCACATTGTCACATGAACCAATCACTAACAATTTTTTTTTTTTTTTTTTTTTTTTTTTTTGCGAATAAGTCACAGGGACGAAATACATTTACGGGTGACTAATTACGTGAAAACGAGTACCTGACCGTGCCTCTTGTACTTGCGGAGTATTCCCAAATCCCAATTAACGACCACCAAATCCCAACTAATCTGAAACACCAAAAACACACACCCCCAAATCAAACAAATCCTCGAAAATCCCTAATTTGTTACACCATCTCACCTAATTTCAATGCAATAAAATCAAAAAGTCAAAATGGCATCATCATCATCAGAAATTGAAGTTGTTTCAGTCTCAGATTCAATGTCACAAAACAACATCAATCAACAACAACAACAACAACAACAACCACCGAAGCAAGTGATAGTAGTCACTGACGTTTTCACTGCTTCAGTTTACGGCGATTTTCTTAAACTCCGCAAATTCGTTGAAGAAGACGGCGCTTCTCTCTCTATTCCCGACGCTAATGGCTACTACGCTTTGCAATGGGCTTCTCTCAACAATTTCCCCAACATTGTTCAGTATATTATCGAGGTATTTGATTCAATTTACCTCCTTTTTGTTTTGGGATTGAATAAATTGAAGAGATTTCTTTCTTCAAACTGAAATTTGCTGAATTGAACTTACTCCAAGTATTTCAAGTTACTTAATTGTTGGGTCAAATCTGAATTTTACTTGTTGTACAGTATKTAATTTAGACTGATTTATGTTTGATGATAGATTTTAGATACGGAGTATGTTTTCTAAATAACATCGGAGCTGATTATTTCATTGAATGCAGTATTTGAATATTTACCGCCATTTTTAATTATTCCCATTATGGATTTTGCTAGTAATACTTTAACAGTGTAATTCTTAATGCTGAATCTGTTAAATTGTTCTAATATTTGGAATTAAAGCTTGTAATGAGCTGAATTTTATTGCAAATGGGTTGCACTTTGCTGAGCTTATTCTTGTTAATTGTTTCCTTTTGATGTGATTGAAGCATGGTGGAGATGTGAATGCCACGGATCTTAGCCAGCAAACGGCGTTGCATTGGGCTGCTGTTCGAGGTTCCGTTGTGGTTGCAGACCTGTTGTTGCAGAATGGAGCACGTGTCGAGGCTGCTGATGCTAATGGGTATAGGGTAATTGCTTTGCAGATTTGTTTTATATGWTACATGTTAGTACAATARTACATATTTTACCTCGAGTGCTTTTTAAATTGAATGTTTTTTTGGGCATAAGCTAAATTTAGYCTGGAGTATATTTTTGACTCACATACTTTAGAAATCCCCTTAGAGGCTCAGAATTTTCAATAGGAAGGTGTATTATACACTTGTGTGTAGAATACTTCTTACTCAGTTACTGAAGCAAGGCTACGATGGCGTCTGCCGTTTCGCTAACCTGTATCCTTGGATTTTTCTTAAGATCTTATGGAAGCTCTCCAATAAGCCTCATAGAGAGCTTTGACCAAATGACCAGTTTGGAAACCTTTCTTTTCTCACAGTAATGCTTGTGAGCCACGTTCTGCCCCTCACGTGGTTAAATCTTTCTCTAGAATTTCTGTTGAATAACTAGAATTACACCATGAATCTGTGTAGAAGAAGAAGTCCTCTAAGTTGCTAACTTGCTATTGGTTTTCAACTTTGATAGTAGTGAGATGTCTTTCCCCATGCTCTCCTTTCCTTTCTAATGGAGGTGGTGGATTATKGAGTAAGCTATATGAGCTCTCAAGGGCATGTTGGCTTCATTTGCATAATATTTTCAAGAAATTGATTCAACGGTTCATTGTCGGTTCTGAATTATGACGCCAAACTCTAGTAGCCAGTTGACTGTGATGTATATMTTTCTTATTTTATCTTGTTCTTATTCATGTAATGTTAATTAAAATGTTTTGCTCTTTTTCTCTATGACTCAGAATCTCAGATCATGGACTGTCTTATTTATGAGAAGGATTGATGGTTTTTGGGTGCTTAGTGTAGGAGAGTAAATTTGGGGSCAAATATTTATGGAAGAATTGGCCATAACAACACCAACTATATGTTGTGTGCACAAAAGAACACAACCTTATTCGGGTGTAGAGGGAAACACCAACTATTGCTTGGGTGCAGGGCGTAGCATAAACTTAACAAAAGCATAGCACAAAGCCACAAACAACCTGAAAACCCCTAAGGATTTACCAAATTTAACATTTTCATGCTATGCTTTGCACCCAAAACAATAGTTGGTGTTGCCTTTTGCGCCCGGTTAAGGTCGTGTTGTTTTGTGCACCCAACCTATAATTTGTGCTGTTTTGGTCAATTTTTCCAATATTTATAGGGACCTGATGATGTCAATATGTAATGAAATATTGCAGAACGGTATATGACCTATCTTCCTTTTGGCTTATTGTGTTCTTGTATTTCAAGACTCCTTAGCCTCATTGCTGAAGTTTTGCTGAAAAGCATGTCATCTTTGAACGTTTCAGGAACGTAGCTGAAGTTTATTTTTGGTTTGGCCTGACTTATCAAGGTTTCTATGTTTCACAGGCAGTTCATGTTGCTGCTCAATATGGACAAACAACCTTCTTAAACCACGTTATTGCAAAATACAATGCTGATTTTGATGCACCAGATAATGATGGGAGGAGCCCGTTGCATTGGTAAGTTGAAGTGTATATTTGGGAGCATATTTAACAATTTTTTAGCTATAAAGTGGCTTTCCTTTATATTTTCTATTTGTTTACTATATATAAGACAACAATCAGAAGTGTATATGAGGCATGAGCCCTCTGTAATCCCAGGGCATGTAAGGTGATGTGGGTTACAAACTGGAACATGGAAGAAAATAATATTTAACTGCCTAAATACATGTTGCTACACACTTTTCCAAAACGAACAAAATCTCAGCCTCTCAGCCTCAGTTTGTTTTGATGGAAAACCTTTTTCATGGAAAAATAAGTTTTAAAGGAAAACAATTTTCAGCAAAACATAATTGTAGAATTTTTTATTTTTTATTTTTTATAATTGTTTGTTTAATTATGGAAAAACTTAGAGAGGAGAGAAATGATAGTAAAAAGAAGAGGAAGGATGGGAAGAGAAAACAAAGGGAATAAAAAGTARAGTAGAAAATGTGGCATTCCTTATTTTTCAAAGGAAAACAATGTTCCTTTTCCAAAGAGCAATTTTTCACCTTTAGGAAAAGTATTTTCCTCTTCTTAAAAAAACAAACAAAAGAAAATGGGAAGGTAATGGAAAATCATTTTTCAAGAAAATGTTTTCTTCTAACACAACGGAGCCTTGGAGTCTTGTAAACTTTACCCATGGTCAACTTTGCAGTCAGTTTTGATTTTTTACAATTGGGATTATTTGCTATTTACTAACTTTTAAAGTCACTGTTTTCCCTGATGACAATTTCTCTGTTTTTATGTTTTCACTTTTGGTTCATGTTAGCCRACCCCACATATGGGATTAAGGCTCTGATTGATTGATTGATTATGATTACATTCTTTAATCTGCCCTAATATATAAGTGCATTAGTTCTGTAAAGCATATAACAGTCCTTAAATGTATTTCGTGTTTAGATCAGCAACAGCCATCTGATAAGTCGTCCTTTGACCAGGGCTGCTTATAAGGGATTTGCTGATACAATCAGATTGCTTCTGTTCAGAGATGCAAACCAGGGAAGGCAAGATAAAGAAGGTATTCATTTATGGCTTAATTCTGTTGTTCTTTCTGTTGTAAAATATCTTCCTGCCATAAACTTGTGGTAGATCTATGTTTCTATATGATGTACGTGCAGAAGTAGATTTCTAAGTCGTATATATGTACAGAGTACACTGCAAAATTCTGATTACTGACCATCATTCTGATAGAGAATGCAACACTGTCTCATATATGTCTAACATACATGTGAGAGTTCCTATTTGTGCGTGTCACTGTGTTATTTTCCCTATAACTCTAACGAGGTCGTAGTCAGTTGGTACTGGGAGTTTGATCAGTTTGAGGTATGTGGCATTACTTTACAGAAACGGTTTCTTGCACTTTAAATAAGTATTTGATGGTTTTAGAACATTTATTATTTATTTTTGAAAAAAAATCCCTGAGAAAATCAAACTCACTTGTGTTTTTAAAGATGCTTGGTTATGCCTGCAATTTGTGGTGGAGRCGATCTTTGATTCAATCCCTTCGAAGATTAGTCTTTGTTTTCAATTCTTTCTTGTGATACCTTTGCTGTCTTGAAATATGCTTCTTTCATGTCCTAATTTTCTAAATCAATCATTGGCATGTTCTTGGGATAAACTATGTGGTCATTGAATCTTTATGGCACAACAACCTTTGGAGTAGTTAACACATAAAAAAAAAAAAAGTTACATCATCTCTGTTGATTATAACCCTTCTGTGCTCTATTGTATATAAAAAATTCATCTTCTAAAGACTAGGATGTTGCAATATATTGCTTATTGGACACTTCGTTTATAATTTATCCTAAAGTGCCTCTCTTCCTTTCCAGTGTAGTTTATCCCAGAATCCCAGTGTTGCGTAATTGAGATAAGCGAATTATGGTCAGTTTTGGGCTTTTTTTGGAGGTGAATTACGAATTCAAAAGGCAAATTATGTAACACTGGTTCTTCTCATGACCCTCCCCTAGACCTCAAGTATATTATCTCAGCTTTTTAAGTGATGTAAATGTGGATGATGGTTTGAATTTGGACCATAGAAAGAAAAATTACAATTTTTTTTGATGTTTTCTGCACTATTGTGGGTTTTATGGTTTCTAATTTGATAATCCTATTTGTATTGCTAGGTTGCACCCCTTTGCATTGGGCTGTTTTGAGAGGGCACACTGAGGCATGTAGTATACTTGTACATGCTGGCACAAAACAAGAATTATTGGTGAAAGATAAAGCTGGCTTTACTCCAGTTGAGTTGGCATCTGATAAAGGTCATCGGCAAGTCGCTCTTTTGCTTGTACGTAATAGCACGGATAAAATGCTTTATTGGTTTTGTCTATTTTTGTGGGAGGAGGGAGGGCATGGGAATATTATATCATCTCAGAAAATTTCTGTCAGTTAACAAAAGATGGTTTTTCCTTGTAGAGTATATTAAAAACTAAAGATGGTTTTTCCTTGTAGAGTATATTAAAAACTATCTTGCTAATGTGATAGTATGTATGCTGTTTGTATTCAGTCTAATATTCAGCGGGCTCATAAAAAACAACTAAAAGGTTCATTTGCTGCTGGGAAGATGATTGGAGTTGGCTATGGCCCTTTCTTTTTTTGTACCATCGTCTTTGTCTTGATTCTTTTTATAAACTCAGTTCTTTTAGGTAGGTGTGATCCATCATCTCTTCTATTAATTGAGTTCAAGATGGTATACTGCTTATTATGATTGACTTTTCATTACTCTTACTAGCTCCAAGTCTCGCCAAATTAACTGCTGCTGTTGCACTTTGGGGATGGACTGCTGTATCTGTATGTGTTGGTGCATTGATTATGTTCTACCGTTGTAGCAGGTACTTCCTTGCTTTAAAAATCCCGGTCTTGATTTTTGTCAATTATTAAAAGAAGAGGCAGTAGTGAAAATGATTTTAGTTTTTTCTTTGAATGAAATGGCTACGCTGTACTAGTATTTGGTTGTTTTTGGATTGAAAAAGTTAGATTTGAGATCTCTGAAGGATTTCTGTAAGGTGACGTTCAAGCTAATGTGGATTTCTCAAGAGTTAAGACTCACAAGTCACAAGGCTTGCAGATTACATTGGATCTTCGAATTTTAGCTAGAACTAAAAGAATTCACACRAATATTAAGGGATATATCTAACAAAATCAGTCTTGAGAGGTCGCTTTCTATTCACCAAAAGTGTTGGTTTGGGCAAACAAACCAATGAGATAATGCTCAACTCCATTATTCATTACACACTGCAAAGCCTTGTTAGTATGCACCCATATTTACAGGGGAAGAATCTGTACAAAGATAAGATAAGAAACTTAGAATTCTAATCCTAAGATAAGATAAGACCCTGACTCTCTGAGTCTCTGAATCAATTAGAACTCTGATTCTAGTTAATAGAGGAATAATTTATAACTAGGAAAACTGGTTCCCAGTATAGATAGCTATGTTACTCAGACACGGGTTAGGTGTCTATGGGTGTCCAAGTATCCGACTCAGTCATTTTGTAGAAAAAAGTTAAGCTTCTAGTTAAAAAATAAGTGTCGTGTCAGACACGACATATAGACAATGACAGTTTTTGTAAATAAAGCAAACAATATCAATGACATTTGTTGTATTTATAAGGAAATGCAGGGTTAGTTTGGTTTTTATACATAGTTATTGTAAGGGTGCTTTGAGAATTTATTTATTTATTTATTTTTTAACCTTTTTAATATTTTTATGTTTTACTATATTGTCACTATCTATCTATACTTGTTATGTATAGATAGTATCTATACCTGGAATTCCCAGGAAAACTAATCTGAATTGATAACCTTAAAAACTATTAATAAGGCCTAACATGGGAAAGCCCCTTTCCAGTGRAAGATAAAATTCCACAGGCAAAATTCTAATTATTATTATAATAACTAAAAGATAGTGCAGCAAACAAAGAAATTCATGCGTAATAGTTAGATAGACTTTGATATTYGCTTCTTGTTGCAGTAAAGATCCAGGCTATATCAAAAGATCGGATTGTTCCGGTGATCTTGTGGAAGCTCAGGTACAGTGATTGTTTGTTGTTCAATTCTGTAAATGATCATTTACTCTACTAGTTATAGAAATTCACATTTCCTGGTTGTGTGCTAGTATGTTATATATTGTTWGTGACATTCTATTGTTGATTGTTTTGGAGTGTTCAGGATCCTTTGTTGAATCTAGACCTGAGCAGCTCCTCAGCTTGGACTGGAAATTGGTCTCAGCTTTGTCCAACATGCAAGGTATATTCTAGCAGGCCAGCCATACATTATTAGCTAAATTTTGTCTGATTACTTATAATCCCTTTTCAAATTTCAGTTTTGTTGATATATATATTTACTCTCTTTTAATTAAACAGATTATTAGACCACTCCGCTCAAAGCACTGCCCTAAATGCAAACACTGCATTGAACAATTTGACCACCATTGCCCTTGGATTTCGAATTGTGTTGGGAAGGTCAGTACAATTGCCGGTTTTCTCTCCTTTTGATGGATAGTTTTGACCACCATTATGAACCATGGGACATGGGGCATGTCTTTTATGGAAAAAGCTTACGTATTTTGTATAAATGGATGTTTTGTTTTTATTTACYATCTAACGATTCATTCAAATTTCAAAGTATTCATTCAAAGTGTCGTTGGTCATTTGAACTTTAACTGATGGGCAAGATTAGAACCTTGGATTATTGCAGAAACCAATGTTTTTTTAAGAAAAAAATTAAAAAATCTTTGTTGGCCAATGTATGCTTTCTGAACTAAGCTTATCAGATTTCTTTTTTTCCAAGAATTGCTGCAATAGAGCAATATACAATGGCAGAGTCACCTAATGAAAAGGTTCTGGGATTGGCTATGTTTGATAGTGTTGATCTTGCAATTTTGATGTTAAAGTTATCATTGCACCCTGCAAGTTAACAATAAACAATTGCATTAACCTGCTGTGATTATGCTTAGCCCCCGTACAGTCTTATCTATGGAAATGTTCAGTGAATGTTTATGCATGACATGTTTCTGTAGTCCGACGAACATTGTGATGTTCTTGGCCTCATCTTCCTTGTTTTATTTTTATGCAGTTTCTAGATATGTTGGGTATGCAATTCTTTTGCCTATTCTTTCGCATTTTGATTTATAATGATATGTTTATGTGCAGAAGAACAAATGGGATTTCCTTGTTTTCCTCTGTCTTGGATCAGCCACAGCATCTATTAGTGGAGCGGTAACTRTTTTAAGTATGTGAGTTGCAGATTCAATGARTTTTGGTTGTCAAACTGTAATACATTATGATATTACAGCATTCCTTTGAATCAAATAATAAATATATGTTGTACATACAGGAATTTGGACTGCAGTACCGTCAATCCCAAGTAGCGAAACATGGATACACTATGTAATAGTTCATCATCCTGGCATTATAGTCTTTCTGGTGATGGATTTGTTTATATTTGTCTTTGCGACAACTCTTGCAGTCTCACAAGCAAGCCAGGTATGCTATCTAGTATTCTTGCTTGCTTAGTTCTCAAGTTGGTAAGGAAGGTATGATTGAATGAAGCCTTGCTCACATAGTCTAGAACTGTTTATTTTCAAGATAGGCATTCTTTCATAATAAGGAAGGAGGTTATCTGTGAGATTGAAATGCTGTGGTGTAATTTAAGTCTAGTGCAGTGGTGCTTATACTTCGTTGTCTATCATATTAGTCATAGTATGAAATACACTAAGGATTATTTTTCAAGGTTATAGAGGCCTGAATATTACAATAAAATTTTCTTTTAAAGGTTCGGCCTGAAATATCCATTGTGTTTTGTAGCACTATGTGCATGAGTTGAAGAGAGACTTGTAGTTAGTCCTATCTTGGAGTTTTTTTAGTGGAACACTCCAGTTTTTTTTAAGACAAGTATTTATATACTGCCGTAACAAGTACTGACTGTTTGTTCACATTGTCCCACACTTTTCAAACAGGAAAATGATGAGATCTTGAATAAGATCCTCTTTTTTCTGTTCTTTCCCTATAACTGAATTGACTGAATTGGGTGGCTTAATAGGAAAATTCAGAAGTTGAAAACGGGAAGGTTGAGGAGTAAGGATTATAAGCACAGTAACACTTATAACCTAAAAGTAGGGAATTTGTTGAAAACACACTTTTAAAAAAAATGGTTTTAGCAAACCAACCTAAGAAATCTTTGCCAAACTTGCAATGTACGGTGTACTGCAGATGGTCAGAATATGTGATGTTGACTATGAATTCCAGAATTGATTGACCCAATCAACTTACCACAGCCACTTTACCACCGTACTAGAAACAGCGACATTCTATGCTCAGTTTATGATCAGCATCACAATTCCAACACGTAGTAGTATATTGCAACAACATTTTTTTCAAAAGGTATTTTTCATAACTTTGGGTTTTCATAAGGTAGTTTCTTACAAAATTCAAAAGAAATAGACTGATATAATTACCAAGGTTATAATGGTAACGTGGTCACTTATCTTACTCTTACCAAAATTCTTACTTTATCCTTATCCTACCATTTTAACCTTCTTATCCCTGTGATTCCAAAACTGGGACAGGGAATTAGAATGAGTTTCTAGAGACGGTAGAAAGTACGTGCCAAAATATTGTATTTTCGTGAATTTTAGGAGCAATGTTAGAAACATGAATCTATACATTAGCTTTTTAAAAAAAAAAAAAATTCCTTTACTTCCTGTCAAATTGCCAGTATAAGGACAACTTTCTACCCTGTTGCAGATAGCTCGCAATATCACCACAAATGAATTGGCAAATGCCAAGCGTACTCATATCTTCGTGGTCCAGATGGAAGTTCCGAATCCTTACAACCACGGAGCAGAAAGAACTGTGGGGATTTTCTCACAAAGGTTACACGATGATAAAGAGATCGCATGGCTTCCATTGCAGCAGTTGCTCATCAAACAATAATGGCTAGTCTGTGCAGAGAGATTCTTACTGATTCAGAAAGCACATTATGCTTTCCTGCACATTACACATCCTTACAATTCAAGATTTCTCTTCCATACTTTTTATCTCCTGTATCATGTTTATACAATTTCATTGTTACCCTGTTAGTGCAATTAGTGAAATATACCAATTCAATGTACAGTAATCTTTTTACTCTTGAAAGCAAGAAAGAAAAACAAGGGTTTGGGAGATTTTGTGCCGGTGCAGGTCTACTTTGTTTCATAAAGTTTGCTGTATTTTATTTGGTAATATACTGATCAATTCTGAAGATCATGAGTATCTCATTGTTCAAAACTTAAAGTTGGGTAAATACACATGCCTCTGAGATGAGAATTGCTAGTGGAAATCGGTATTGCACTTCAAAATTCCCAGAGTCAATATGTTTTGTGTACTAYACCAAATAATGCTCGTGGAAATCAATAATGTATACTGATTCGCAGTGTCCATATGTTTTGTGTAGTGTACCAAATGACAGTAAAAGGAGATTAATTCAATGTCATATACAGATATGAACTTTTTCATACAATATCCAAGAACAATGAGACTATAAGAGTCAAAGTCACATAGTTAATTAACCCAATCAACCAAAATTTGAAGGATGGTAAATCATTTTCCAGAGAAACCTCTGTTAGTATGATTAATGACATTGAAGAAGATATTATCAGAAAATAACATTTATCCTTTATTCAAAATTTGCACAGAAGATCTTTCATACTGCCTTTGGCAATAAACAAGACAATTTCAAGAACACACAAATCTACAGCTTCAGTCTTGCTGTATGCCGCTGGACCAAGTTTGATTCTTTATGGGCTTCAAAATGCTTTCTATTTCAGCAAGGATTTTCTCATCCTTTCCACCACTTTCAAGTTCTAAAGCCGCAGCAACATTTTCCTCCACCTAAGGTATTTATGGGAGACAGACAAATACATTTAGCTAACATCAAAACAGGTTACAGCAAACAAAAAGAAAACAATTGYGAGAGACCGAAAGATCATCAGATTTTCCCATGACCTATCTTGGACTTTGCCAAAAGTGTGAAATACAAACAATGTTGGACACGGTTGATGTAATTATGCACGATTGCGGTTCAAAAAGAAGTCCACGATCAAGTGTCAAGTCTTCAGATAATGACTGACCAGTGAGCATAGACAAGTATCATCGAAACTCTTATCAAAACTCAAAAGCTTGGTTTAAGTTTCAGGAGTTCAGAAACAAGAAGAGCTTCTGGTGTTTAGATATGTTGAATGCTTATATATGGCTGATAAGGGAAGTATGTYGTATGATCGATGTTCCAAGTCTTAAAAGTTTCTGTATGCAAGAAGAGATAGGGTGACAAGAAAAACGAGAACACTGACCTGCCTAACAGAGTTCATGCCAACAAGAACAGTGGAAATATCTTTGTTTGACAAGCTGTACTGAAGAGCTAACTTTGAGATGCTTTTTCCATTCTTTTTACAATAATCGGCAGCAGCTTTACATGCAGCCTGCAAGAAAACAAAAAAAAAAAAAAATGAATGAAAATTAGTAATTGAACCCCAAAGGAAACCTGTATAATTCGTGCCATCCATTATACTGACAGCCTATTAAAAATATTCGATAGGCGAATAACAAGATGTATTTGCAGAAAGCTAGATTGAGCCACTTGCCAATATATATTGGTTGACATACTGAGCTAAATCATCAGCTAGTGTCAAGATTGTACAACGTTGTTTCTATTACTGTAGGTCTTTCAACTTTTCAAGAAGTTAAATACTTGCACCTCATAGCARTCTTCAATACATTCCTATAATCATATAGCAAAATGGTATATCTTTAGTTGATTATCGTTACTGGGATTCCGATCATTCACATCATTGTAAAAWTTTTCTCAGATTATGAAAATTAGCCAAAATGCTAGAACAACTCAAAGATGAAAATTTTAAACGGAAACAAMCCAAAGAGCCAATAGGTATGTACGAAGAAGTTGCTGCAGCATAGCAAGAGTATCCCGTCAACTATTGATGAAAAGGGGATACCTTAATCTCTGACGAAGCTGGATGCCACTCTGGGGGTCCATTATCTGTATGAAGCCCCATTGAAAGGGGAGAAGCATTGATCACACCGATATTTTTGCTTTTAAAATAAGGTAGAAAATCTTGCAAGGTTGAATCATTGATACAATAGTGACAATATGACAGAACAACATCAATTGTCCCAGGGGGCACTCGGTCCAGAACATAGGTATATATATCCAACGGAAGTCCAGTTATACCAATAAACCTTGCCTTCCCGGATTCCTTAATTTTCTGAAGGGCGGGAATGGTCTCGTTGACAATCTGCAAAGACCGACTCATAGTTGTCATTTCTACAACAAATGAGCAGAAATCATGAAAACATGATTGATAACACAATTAAACAGTTGTAGTGTATCCTTGACTTAGCACCTGATCAAGAGAACCGAATTCAATATCATGACATTGTAGTATATCAACATAGTCAAGTTGCAATCTCTCTAGGCTTTCATCAATGCTCCTAGTAACCCTCTCAGCACTAAAATCAAAGCCTTCAGCGTAGCGACCACACTTGGTAGCAACARCGTACTCATCTCTAGGTGCTCCAAGTGCTTTCAAACACTTGCCTAGCACTTTCTCCGACAATGTTGCACCATAATACCTAAAATCCACATATATAGATTGACACAGTAGTCCAGATAATTTGCAATCAAATGAAAAAGGCAAGAACTTTACAGTAGATATGTCATGGCCAATTGATGTTAGATAGATTATCATTTGATTTTCAATCTTTTGAGGAATTATGTCATAATAATTTAACCCAAAAACCAATTCTGGCTCATATAATACCAGCTCTTTGGTTTAGGCACCAAACTTAACTAAGTACTAAAGTGAATTACATGACAATTTGAGAAATCTGCTATTAGCTGAGTATGAACATAATTAAACTAAATTAAATTAAACAGACAATTGCAAGAAAAAAGAACGGCAAATCAAGTTCAGCTGACTAACAAAAATCACAAATTAAAGTCTTCCAAAAAGTTGTAAACATAAATCAATAGTTCACAAAATACATTGAAATGATAACCCAAATTAAGGAAACAAAATAAACCCACCAAATTAAATAAATTCTAAATAAACAATCTTAATCTACAATTACAATACATACCAATAAAACTAGTGAAAATACAGAAATGGGGTGAGTAAAATTGATCAAATTAAACGAGGAAGAACAACTTACGGTGAAGTATCAAAGAAGTTGATACCAAAATTGAAGGCACGAATAACAGTGGCAATGGCATCTTCTTCAGAAACATCACCGAAGACTTTGCCAAGAGGAGACGCGCCAAAACCGACGCAACTCAGCTTCAGCCCTGTCTTACCCAATTCTCGACGCTCTAATTTCTTGTCGGTGTTCATTGCTCTGATTTGGGGTTTTCTTTTTTGGAGGAAAAAGGATTTTGGAGATGATATTGATTCAGTACCTCTGTTTATTGTATTTTTTTGGGTGATATCGATGATGAATTTCTGGGTAAGTGAGGTTCATGCATGGTCCATGCTACTGCGTTTTGGAGCAACTCAGTCTGTTTGACATACTCGAGTCCGATGGTAGACTGGATTATCCTACTCCCCAGCAAATGCTTGACTTTTAAATAAAACACTAAATATAATATTATATTGGTATCAATTAATAGATGCTTAAAGTTTCGCTCAAATAAAGTACAAAGAACAATTATAAATGTTAATGTTGTAACAATTTTTAAAAGGAAAAATTAACAGGTATAATCCCACCTTTGATGGGTCTTCCAAAAATAAACCCACCTTTGATGGGTCTTCCAAAAATAAACCCACCTTTGGATTATTTCGGAATAATTCCAACTTTGGAGTCAGTCTTCCATTTTTGCACCCGATTACCGGTTACTTGTTGTACCGGTTAAAGCTTAGTTTAATTTTTTGTTTTTTTTTTTTTATAAAAACCTCACAAACCTCTCTCCCTCCTCTTTCTCTCTCCCCGAAACCCCCTCTCTCTCCTCCTCTACTATCTTCTCAGCTCTCTCTCTCTCCTCCTCTGTTCTCTTTCGCTCTCTCTCTCTCCTCTGGTTTTGGTTGGCGGCTAGTTGCGGCGGATGGTTTTGGCGACTGTGGCTGTTGTGGCGGTGTTGGCTGATGTGGTGGTTGGTTGCAGTGGTGAGGGAGGGTTTTTGTGGGGGAGAAGAGGCTGATTTCAATGGCGGGGGTTGATTGAAGGGGTGGGGGGCTAATTTGAAGCGGTGGGGGAGGTTACCGTGGGTGGGGGGTTGATTTTCGTGGGTGGTGGACTAATTATCGCGGGTGGTGGTGGTGGTTCGTGTGGGGGGAGGTTACCGTGGGTGGGGGTCGTGGGTACGAGTTGAGGGTGGTGGTTTGGCCAGTCGTGGGTGGTTTTGGTCGTTGAGGGTGCGATTAGGGGGTTGAGGGTGGTGGTTGGTTGGTGGCGGTGAGGATAGTGACAGTGAGGGTTTGGTTGGTTGGTCGTGGATGGCTGGTGTTTGGTTGGTCATGGATGGCTGGTGGTGAGGTGGTGATGGCAGGTGGTGGTTGTGAAGGTGGTGAGTGTGTGGTGGTGGCAGATGGGAGAGGGCGGTGGCAGGAGGCTGTGGTGGTGGGTGAGGGTGAGGGTAAGGTGAGAGAGATTAAGTTGACTTAGATTTAATTATAATTAATTAAATTATAATTAATTTGTTTAATTTTAATTAGAGCCACTTAGGAAATGACACGTGTCCAATTAACTTAATCAACAGGTCACCAATGAGTCACAATCGGTATGGGTGCAAAAATGGAAGGGAACCCCTAAAGTTCGGATTATTTCTGAATAATTCAAAGTTGGGTTTATTTTTAGAAGACCCACCAAAGATGGGATTATACCTGTTAATTTTTCTTTTTTAAAAATATAGGAAGTAATTATTTAATATATAAGTTATAACAATGCTTATGTGGAGTCTAGATGGTAACAATGGTGACAATGGATCGTAGATTAATCGAGTCAGCATTAATCATCCTCCATCTACAAATGGTTCATGGCCATCATCTAACTCCATCATTCGATCACCTACACTCCATATCCAACCCTCATCATGCGATCACCTACATTCCATATTCAACGCATATGTTATTCGCAAATTATTCTAATGGATTTGGGTTTTAATGAATTTGTGTATGGATAAATAATTAATGCATAAATATGTCATGATATATTGAAGAAATACAAAGAAATAAATAACTAAACTAGAATACAAAAGACATCCAACAATTAGGTGAATAATGTGTGTCAAGTGATGAATCAAGCAAGTGATGGGTTATGTTTCAGCCCTCGGGTGAGACACTAATTTGTGAGTTCGGGGAAGACTTCCTCTTGACGCTGTGAGTGAGTTCCTTTCCAAGCCAAAGATGAGTTTCTTCACTGGTTTGAGTCCGTACACGTACACGTGTGCCCGCCACGTACACCTGCAAAAAGGCGAGTAATCCCTTGGGATTATCGCCCCTCCGACGCTCAAGTTAGTGTTTGTATAAAGAGGGGAAAAAGAGCGTAAAAGAGGAAAGTATTGATTGATGTTCTAATTTTGGTATGTATGGAATGTGGCTTTTTTTAGGAAATATATGGGTATTTATAGACCCATGAGAGATGTAGGATTGTGACAAGTGTCACAATCTTGTGAGATAGACCTTAATAGGCTTTGAATGTACAATTGGGCTTAAAGAGTAAGACCCAACATTTTTATACGTATTTTATATGTATTTCGTATTGTACATATTTAGTGATTGGATTTTGGCCATTGGGCCTTGTAATGTATTTGGGTCCATTTTGAAGAAAACGGCCCAAGTTTGATGGGCTACAACATTTGCCCCTCAAAGGGGGTTTATTATGTTAAAGGTAAATCCCCTTTGAATTTGAGTGAAGACTCATTTGACATGTCAAATGTCCTTAGACGATTGACAAATATGTCTTTCCTGAAAAGGATCGGAGTAATTTATCTTGTCTGATAGTCGGTATAAGTATGCTTGAACTCCTCTAGTTGGAGAATAACGGTGAGATCCCTAAGTTTACCAAGTATAAGTATTGATTGACTCGAGGCCTAGTAGGGGCGTCGAGTCAATCAATTACCATTGATTGCCCTTAAACTTGGGGATCGAACCGGAACTTATTAGATTCATGCCCTCGTATTAAACTCCTTAGTACTCCGTCACTCCGACTAAGCTTGAAAATAAAGGCAGAGCACCAACTTATAATCACGTTTAATACGTGTTTTGGCATCGATAGTAGGAGAATAGCTGCTAGCCGGGCACATTTCGTATATCCATTATCCATCCGTCAAGTAATTATTTTACATGAGCTTGATTGATTTCTTGACTCACTTGGCATAGATGATGACTATCATCATGTGAACTTGTATACCATATTAGTTTATGAGACATACATAAACATATGTGGTACCATATATACTAGTATAATACTATGTGCCTGTTTCTTTAATACCATCATCATCACACATTTTCCAATCTTGCATTATCATGCATTCATGTTTAGTTGTTTACTTGCTTTAGTGATGGCCCCACTAATACTTGCTTCACTTGTTAGCCGTGTAAAACAAGCCAAAGAAGTCTTGGGAAATGATTTTAATAAGTAAAAGGGCCCCACTAGTCCTTTGCTCTTGTCTCATCCGTGAGTATGCAATAACAGAAGCATACATCCTTTGTTGCTTTTTTTCTTTGACAACTAAGTATGCTTCGAACACTTTTACTCTTCTTCTCCAATTAATTACCCAAATATTTGAAGACACCATTGTTGAAAGCTCGTAGTTACTTGAATCACAACGTAATCTTCTTCTTTTCATTTGAATCTGTTCAAAACAACAAGGCCTTTGGCATAATGTTCCCGGCAACCTTGGTCGGCTAGTGTTGGGGTTGGATCGTCAACGCCTGAGAGAAGCTGGGCCAAAGGCTCGTGAAGTGCCGAGGCCACCTTAGTCGACATCAGTACCCAAGGAAAATCCAGGTGGTACCTCGGCCACCTGGTTCGGCGAGGTAAGCGGTGAAGGTTCAAAGGTGGCACCTCGGCCACCCTTCTCGGCATCAGTACCCAAGAAAAATCCAGGTGGTACCTCGGCCACCTGGTTCGGCGAGGTAAACGGTGAAGGTTCAAAGGCGGCACCTCGGCCACCCTTCTCGGCATCTAGGACCCAACGAACTCGGCCACCCTTCTTAGCAACTAGGACCCGACGAGCCCGGCCACCCTTCTCGGCAACTAGGACCCGACGAGCCCCCTTTGACGAGCTTCCTTCTTCGGCAACTAGGACCCGACGAGCCCCCTTTGACGAGCTTCCTTCTTGCAGTAAACTTTCCTTATCTTTTTTTTTTTTTTTTTTTTTTAGCACTATATAAATCATTATTAGGATTACATATTGAGACATTGACAACTACGCATATTCGGCATATACAAGATCAAAGTCATGAATTAAAGCATGACTATGTTAAGGCATATATATATATATATATATATATATATATATATATATATATATATATATATATATATATATATATATTGTTTATATTAAAAATAAGAACAAGGGACCCCATGTTACTAACTCACATTTGGACCAAGATGAAATTGCATCTCAAACCCATTGAATTGGACTTCAATTGGACTTAATTTGTGGACAAAAATACAAGCCCAACAATAAGCCCATGAATAAAATTATGGTAGATGACCGAAATTCGTGAATTCTTGAATATTCAACGAATTGTAGTAATCTGATCGACCCATAAGAAACTTGCAAATCTTGACTTTTGAAGCTTGACTTGTGACTTGTGACTTGTAAAACTTTTCCCTCCAAAGGAGGATGTCTATAAATATATGTTTTTAGAGAGAGAAATTTCACTTTCCTTATAGTTTTCTCTCAAATTGCAGAGGATTTCTCTCAAATTATTGAGATTTTCTCTCAAAGTCCCTTTTAGGACGCCCAAGTCACAACAACAACTTCAACTCGGCTAGGCTCGCACCGTCAGGTATTTTCTATTTTTATTCTTTGATTTGTAACTTGTATATATTGTATAATGTCGTCGGCATCTAGTTCCACATCACATTCAATTTTGAATAAGCTCAGAGTTGGGGGCCTCCTGCCCAGACCAACATCTACTGGGTCGGTGGGCACCCAAGAATCAGTGGCTCCTCTATACTTAGAGAATAAATCGCCTTCTTCCCCTCGTGATTTCTTGCAGGGGAAAATGGCGAGAACTAAACTGATGGCGAAACGCCCTCTGCGTCGACATCCTTGGCAAGTGTCCTCTTCTTCATCAGAGGAAAGAGATCCTTTGATAAATCATGAACCCCAACCGGATTCGATTGAAAATAAGTATATGGATATTGAAAATGACCCTTCTAATGACATGGAAGTAGAGGATGACTCTGCAAATGTTGGGATGTCATATAATGTTGATGATGATTCTCGCATGGGCGAGGAACAAATTGTCTTAAAGGGGAAAAAACCCATGATGGAGGGCTTTGATAGAGATGAGGACAGTGATGATGCCAACGATATATATGGTGTTGATGGAGTTGAGGAGGTGGACGCAGATAAACTTCCAAAAAAGAAAAACTCCAATCGACAAGACGACCCAGAGGGGTCTTCATTCTCTCCTTACACAATTAAAGTGAGGAAAAGATGGGTTGACACTCTTAACCACCCCGGCAACTTGGAGACATATTCTGAGGTTTTAGACTTGCCCAGGAGTGGACTTTCCATCATAGTTCCCAAACCTGGTCAAGCTATTACCGATGCACCAGAAGGTACCCTTCCTGTTTACAAGGAAACTCTAGACATTGGTTTGAGATTTCCCCCTCCAGAGTTTATTATGGAGTTGTGTGCTGGTTATGAGATTGGCCTTTGCCAGCTTACCCCAAATTCATGGTGTCATATCATGGGATACATGGGTGCTTGTCTCGTGCAAAAGCTGAAGATGACATTTGACTCTTTTGCTTTTATGCACACCCTTGCCAAACTTCCTAAATGTCTATTCGGGTGGTTTAGTATAGCAAATAAAGACCCCTTTATGACTACTGAAAGTAAGCTCAACAAACAACATGTTTGGAAATCGGAGTTTGTTTTTATCGATGGATTGGAAAAGGAATTGGTAAAGATTTTAGGAAGAATAAACATACATCCTCCAGAGTGTATAGGCAAGAACTACTATCCCCAGCTAACAGATGGAGAAACAAAACTTACGGAGTGGTTTACCAAAAGAACCATGCTTCTTAGGCCAGACAAGCTCCCTATACAAGTGCCAAAGAATTGGTTACCGATGAGGCATTGGTTATATGATAGAAACTTTCTAATCAGCTTTGGATTTCAATTTGCTTCTGACAAGGAGATAGGTATAATTATCTCTTCCTTTTGCTATAATGATTATCTTGGCGATTATAACCCTTCTTATGCTTTATTCTGCAGCTGAAGCAAAGGCCAAACTCTCCTCTGCTCAAAGAGGTGAGCTAAGAGGCAAGGAGATGAATCCAAAGTTGAAAGCTGCTCGGCTTAAGGAACTCAGGCAAAAAAAAGGCTGACACCTTGGTAAGTCAATGTATCATACTTTATCATATCATCAAGCTAAGTTCGTGTGATATTAAATTTTTAGGTGACTTCCCGGTCACTCTAATTGACATTTGACGTTTTACTTCTAATTGCAGAATAGTGGAAAGCCTTCAAATTTCTTGGCTCCCCCTTCTTCCAAGGCACCTACTCCACAGGCTTCCAAACCAACTGATGCAGCCAGCAACAAGGAGGCTGGCAACAAAGCCTCTGGTGGCACTGTTTCAAGGAGGAACGTAGTTCTCCTTTCTGGAGGTAGCAGCAGAAGCCGGACTCCTGCCTCTTCCAAGGATGCCGGTCATCATAAAGATGGGACGAGGAGAGTATCGAGCGACTATCATGTCGTTATGCCCTCTTCCAACAAGAGATCATCCACCACCCCTTCTGACCAGCTTGTTAAGAAGTCTCGATTCACTGCCGGAGCCGAACGTAATTTCTCTACACTTAGTCAATTATTTTAATCATACCTCATATTCTAACTTCTTGCGTTTACAGCTGTGGGTGACGACAATCCTGCTACTCTTGTAGAGGATTTTGAGTCGATTTATGAGCACCCTCTAGCAAAGTTTGAGCGGCGATATCCTGGGGTGAAGGCCGAGCAAGGGTTTGTAGACAGCATCGACGACTTGGATTTCTCCAAACTCAATTTAGATGAAGATGAGGCTCCTCCTTTGATTGCCGACCCGTTCCGGATCCATTCTCCCCCTCGTAAAAAGCTAAGGCCTGATGACAATTTCATTGTAGGTTTGGACAGATACATTAACCTGCAACTCCCCACTCTCAAGGCAGAGCTTGCCGAGGACGAGGCGGCAGATGAGGACTTCACTGAGGTGTTGGGCAACCAGAAACTTACTGCTGAGGCCAAACACACTATGTTCCGCGATGTCTTCAACTGCATCCCTAAGACATACCAGGACTCCTTGAAAGGAGCACAAGAAGGCCACATTGGAGCAGTCATGAGTATCATGTTGGAGGTTGGTTTTTACATTCTTTCTAACCCCTTTCTGTCAATGTCTTTATTAAGTACTTAACATACTCTGCAATTCAGTGCCTTGTCAGGATGAATGGAGTAAGGAAAAGGGCCAGAAGCGAGAGGCGTGAGACTCGTCTAAACAGAGAGAAGGCTCGTAGTGCCGGAGAGTATCTCGATCAGCAAGCGTGTGCCATAGAGGCCAAAAACAATGAGACACTCAGCGTCCTTGCTAAGAGAATTGCCGAGTGTAACCGGAGTTACAGGCTGGCATTGATAAGGGTGGCCAAGCTACAAGATGAGAACTCCAACTTGAAGCAGCAACAGACTGAATCAGCAGACCAAGAAAATGAGAGAGTTGAAGCTGAGGTTGCCCGCAAAGTGAAAGTTGCCCTTGCAGAAAAGATGAAGGAGAAAGAAGAGCAGATGGCAAGGGAGCTGAAGAAGAAAGACAAGATGGCCTCTAAGATTACTGAGGAGTTGAAGGCTGCAAAAGAGAAAATTGTCGAGCTCGAGAACCAGATGGAGGAAGTCGAGCAAAAGGCCTACAGTGAAGGAGCTGACAACCTCAAGAGTTTAGTGGCCAAGGCTTGGGATCGTACAGGTCTGAACATGCCTGTCGAGTTTATACTTGAGAGGTTGACTAGGTTGGAGATTGAGGATTGCGCAGCAGAGACTGGTGAACCCCTCCCTCCAGAGGTTTACCACTATCACCTCGACCACCCAGAAGAACAGAGGTTTGCTACTGGAGCTGATGTCGGCGATGCCTCCTTGGAGGTTCATGGTGATTGATGCAGTTTGACAATATGTAATTGGCATAGATTTCCTTTAGATGTTTGGAGTAGTTTGTTCTGCATTTGGATATTTGTCTGTCTATTTTTGCACCGGCCGCATACATTTTAGACTTGGTTTGATTTCTTGGTTATTTCATCAGTTGCATACTGGTGGACTCCTTTTTGCTCAATGTCGATGGACATGTTGCTTCTTTTTGTTGCTACACTAGCTAACTTTATTTTTGCTGCAATATTATATCCCTGTCTTTTAACAGGTTCTCATTGACTGACGATCATGCTGGTGTCTACTTACATGCATCTTGACGCTTTGTCTTTGACAAAAGACTGTACGATCTAGTTAACAGGAGCAGTTGAGGATTTTGGGATTGTGTTGTATTGGAGCAGCTGTATGTAATATGTAGTTGATGATTTTGGTCCGAGTTTGGGACCAGTTGTATATGTATAATGTTGTTAAGTGGTTATGAACACCACAATTGGGTTTTCTGTTGTTTCTAAGCAGGTGTCATAACTTGGTATGTCCAGTTTTTAGGGGAGATGTTGTCCGTTTGTTTTCTCATCTTCGTATGTTGTATGTACTCGGCTTTGATGATTGTGTGTTTTTGTGTGTTGTCCACATTTTCTTCTTTTTGGTGGACCTGTGATGATCCCTATTTCACTTGGAAATTATGGGGCAATTGGAATTTGAACATTATTTCCACATGAATTGCCCTTAAACAAGCTACAATCAACCTGCAAAAAATACTACAAAATGCAATGGTTGAATTGAAATTAATAGTAATAAGGGAATTTTAAGAGATTTTGGAAAACTTTCCATTTCAAACTCTTAACTCGACACCTTCTCTGTTGCCCCATTCAATTTAACCAGTGCATTTATTTGCCAAGGTGTCCAAGTTTATAAGACTTGGGTTGATTGGCTCAAGGCCAAGTAGGGGCGTTGAGTCAATCAATTACCATTGATTGCCCTTAAACTTGGACACCGAGGCTTCTTGAACATATGTTGACATGAGGATGCCCTTAATACATGCCTTACTACTTGAAAACCACTGTTCTCAGCAGGGTTTGAAAGTATCAAATTTGTCTACAACCTGTAAGGTATTGCCCTAGACATAGCTTGAAGATTGTAGTTGTTATTCTCGGAAGACATTGCTCTTGGCAATGCTTGAAAGCATGAAGTGAATGTCTGTTTGAAAACTGTATGGCTTGTAAACAGACAATCCTTGGGTTAGACTTGAAAATTAAGTGACTAATATGCTTGTAAACCATTGCTGATGAGCAGTGATTTGAAAGCTAAAACAAAAATAAACACAATTTAATTGGAGAAGTTGAACTTAATTCATTGATCAAGGAGGTGACCTAGGTCACTTAATTACAAATGTTCATCATTTTGGAGATTGATTACAATGATTGAAGAATCAAAGATAATATTTTTTGAGCTTGTCAGCGTTCCAGGTTCTTGGGAGCTGCTTCCCATCCAATGTCTCTAACTTGAAGGTACCTTCCCTAACTGCCTCAACAATTTTGTATGGCCCCTCCCAGTTTGGAGTGACTTTTCCTTGCTCATTAGCTCTGCCGAGGGCTTCCATTTTCCTTAAGACAAGATCTCCAACTTTGAGGGATCGAAGATTGACCTTCTTGTTAAACTCCCTGGTCATCCTCATCTTGTAAAGTTGTTGTCTCAGCAGAGCGTTCCCTCGAATTTCAGGAACCAAATCAAGATTGTGTCTTAAAGCAGCCCAATTATCTTCCTCGTTATAAAGCATGACTCGTAAGGTAGGCTCATAAACCTCGATTGGCAGCACTGCTTCAGAACCGTAGACCAACATAAATGGAGACTCACCAGTTGAACCCTTGGCAGTTGTCCTGATAGACCATAGAACGTTATAAAGCTCTTCCACCCACAGGCCCTTTGCATTGTTAAGCTTCTTCTTAATGCCATCGCTGATAAGCTTGTTGAACGCTTCTACTTGGCCGTTAGCCTGTGGATGAGCCACTGATGCAAAATGAGCAGCAATATCTTGTTTAGCCAACCAATTCCTTAACATCGGCGTCTCGAATTGAGGTCCGTTGTCAAAGACAATAGACCTTGGCACTCCAAACCTGGTGATGATATTCTTCCAAATGAACCCTTCCACATCCGTAGTTTTAATACTACGCATCGGTTCTGCTTCTACCCACTTCGTGAAGTAGTCAACAGCAACCAGTACATACTTCCGTTGCCCTGAAGCTTGAGGGAAAGGTCCGAGGATATCCATGCCCCATTTGGCAAAGGGCAATGGAGAAAGAATTGGTGTTAAGTTGTTGGCCGGCTGATGGATGAGCTTCCCATGAATCTGGCATTTGTGACATTTCCTTACCATGGAGATTGCATCTTGCCTTACCGAAGGCCAGTAATATCCAGTTCTTAAAGCCTTTTCTGCTAAAGATCGGCCTCCAATGTGTGTCCCACAAAATCCTTCATGTAAATCTTCCAAGATCTCTTTGCCTTTATCAGGGGTCACACATTTGAGGAGAGGGTGAGAGAACGATTTTTTTGTAGAGAACTCCTTTCCACAGAATGAACCAAGAGTCTCTAGCTTTGACATACTTTGCTCTTACGGGGTCATCGGGTAGTTTCCCATACTGCTTAAAATCCAGAATTTCATCCATCCAGGTGTTTCCCCGGTCAATGAAATGAGTTTCACAACAAGAAATACGAGCGCGGGCGACCGACATTAGCGACCGATTTTCGGTCGCTAACACTATTTAGCGACCGATTTTCGGTCGCTAACGTCGGTCGCGTAATTTTCGTCGCTAAAAAAAAATTAGCGACCGATTTTCGGTCGCTAAATGGTTAGCGACCGATTAGCGACCGCTTTTTCATTTGTAAAAGTCTCCAAAAAATTGGAAGAAAAAAGGGTTTAGCGACCGATCCGGTTCGGTCGCTAAACCCCTTTACCTCCAAAATTTTTTGGAGGGAATTGAGATTTAGCGACCGAAATTCGGTCGCTAAACCTTAATTCCCTCCAAAAAAAAATTGAAAATTGTGGAACTGATTTGCTTAAGCTTTAATTGATGGAATAAATATGATCATTTTTGTTACAGAGTAGCAATTTGCAAAAAGAAAAGGATGAAAAAAATTAAAAATTATTATCTGGATACATTGGAACTTCAGCAAGTACAAACGCACTTTAATATCATACCCAAGATAAGATTTGAGTTTCATGATAGAAGCCCTTCAGCATTGTTGTACGCAAGGGCCTGTCAATCAATCTACAAACTAGAACCTGCAAATATATCATAGTCGGATTTTGAGATATATAAAACAGCGAAAGCACACATAAATATGAATTCACAGAAAAAAGATCATGACACCTAGAGGTTCTAATTCTTTGAAAACCATTTCTCCATTCAGAGACAATACCAATCTATACTGAACAAAATGCATTGCAAGATAAAGTCCACTCAATTAACACAAGATGGTTCTTAACAATCGCAAAGCAGAGCTAGGTACCTCATGATCCTTCGTTTTCCCTTCCCGTTTAAAAAATCCGCCACTGCAAGTGAAAATTCAGAAAACATAAGGCCTTTTATGAATAATTTTGGCAACCAAATGAGTTGAAAGGTCCTTCCAAGAAGGCATATAGCACATTAATACACAGAGAACAATTACATTCATGTGACAACCGTAAGAAAAATTTGGAAGGAATGCATAAAAAGGAACCGTCCTGGACCAAAGAATTGCAAACAGAAACCGGAAGCAACATGAGAGAAGAGAAGGGGAGAGAAAGCCATAATGTTGAATCTAAAAAATGAAGTGTGAAGACACTAAAAAATACAGAAATATACCTTGTACGACTAGCTGCTGAAAATCGCTCTTGATAGGTAATAGAAAGAGGGAAAAAATCAGCTGGCTCACTAGGAATGTCAGCCAAGCAAACAGTTGTGTAGACAATCTGCAAGAAAAAAAGAAAATCTCACCAAGAAAATTCCTGCATATCACCCAATAGGGATGAAGAAACAGATACAGCTACACTACCAAGATTACATATCAGCATGGAGGAAACATAACCAATAATAACAAGCAAGTGCAAACGAAAAAACATAAATTTCTGAACTTACAGTTTCACCGTCTGTCACTGTAACAGCAGCACTAGCTTGTCTGCCCATATGACCTGTCTCGACCAAAATCTGTTAAACATCCAACAAAATCTTTCAAATTAGATGCCTATGGACAGCCTCTTCGATGAAACTATATTTTGTAAAGAATTCTATAAAATGGTAAATCAGCTTTCAAGGTGTGTCGAAATCTATTCTACAATGCATACTCTTTCACCCTCCTTAACTTTCTCTAGTTCTTGTTTAAAGAATGCAATGAAAATCTCCCATGGAAAATATAAACAAAGTTTATATCTCACAAGGCATTGAAAAAAAGTTCAAATCTGGCCAAATTGATTAAACTGATTTCCATTGCATACTTGAGCATGAAATAAATCAACAATTGGACCTAAAACATCATAAACAAATAATTAATCACATTAAACTATTAAAGATCTATCATACTGATTAAGGAATCCTAAAGATCTATTATACACCTACGCATCACACACAGGCAGCTAATCTAGTAAAATTTTAAAAATAAGTCTGACCATATGAGAATTTAGTGACCTAATATAGTATGTTAAATATGGAATAATCAATATTGGTTCCCTAACAAGTTAATTTAATTCGTTTTTATTATAATATTGTGAACTTTAGTAGAAAAAAAAACTAGGGGTATTGAACATGATATGTCCAGTTTGTCATAAGCATTGTCATCATTTTCAGGTTTCATGAGCTTTTGGAGTTTGATGAGACAAAGAGGAGCTGTAGGAGGCGTCTAGCCGGGCACAACGAGAGGCGCAGGAAAAGCTCATCAGAGTCACAGAGCGAAGGCGGGTCATCATCGAGCCAGACGAAAGGGTCGAGTCCACAGTTTAGGGCAGCAGGTGATCAAGAAAGGGGCAGTGCCAAAAGTCAGATATCCTATGCTGGGACTAACAACAATGGGACTTCAACCTCTTACAAACAATTTCAGATAAGATAAGCTAAGCTTATTGTTATTATCTGATATATCTGCATCAAAATGAATGCTTGTTGCAATGTTGCTCCCTCTCTTCTGTCATCATGATCACTGTCATTTAGTTAGTAGGACAACTGTTAGTTATTACTATGAATGTGTGATGTTACACTATCAATCTCACTTTATAGCCTAGCTTAGCTTTAGTTACTGTCTCATCTGGCACTTGTCTATTAAATTCTCAAACTCTACTGTTTTAACTATGACTTGTATCAGTTGCAAAGTTTCTACTACAACCTTTTATGTTAGCTTTGGATTAGAACTATATCATGAATTTGTACACTTGCTTAATTTCCCTCTTTAATCACTCAATAATTATCATGTTACAATGTTAAACCAAACACGCCACAAGAAGACAAGAAATACGTCGTTTTCGATTGAAGTAGGGCCTTAAATGATTGAAATGGGGCATGTAAAAGAGCAAACATGACTGTTATTATCTACATTATTAGTGGTTAAGATGTAAACTTGCAATGCTTAGCCTTACCGATTTGGCTAAGGCTAAGAGAAGGATGACGGTCTATTGTGTTGTTATACAACAGTCCAGGACCATGAAAATGATTTTTATTTTTAATGCGAATTTAGGAAAGGGGAAAATGTGAGGTAAGAAAGTATGATAGATCATACTTTTTTAGTTTTCTCTTTGAAAATCATATGTAATCAAATGTCACACTTTTCTTCAAAAAAACAACACAAAATATCTCTTAGATCCTTGTATTAGATCCAGGACACAAATTCAACCAAAGACAAAAAGTTCATGCATTGTATATGAAGTCAGTATTATAGCTGAGTATAACTAATAAAAACCAAAACGAGAAACAAACTCAACTTACCCACAAAGCAAACGACCAATTAAGAGAATCCATATTGAGTTGAAATCATAGGCCAATGCATATAAGGCATTTCCTAGAAAAAGTACGATGCTGCTAAATATAAGAGGTTTAATTAAAGTATGATCTGTTGGGTTAAAGGCAACAACTGATGGTGTTGTACGAGCACCTTCAGCATTTTCAATCACTTTAGCATTCTGCACAGCAATATAGAACAAACAATGCGTCATTAAAAACCCTCAGATTTTCGACTAAACAACCACACATACACTTTTCAAAGAAAGTCATTTACCTTTCCCTCCATGACAGCAACACAAGAGTTACGGGTACCCAAATCAATACCAATGACGTCATTTCCGGCAGGTCTTGTACTGTATTAGAAAACAGAGAACACACAGTAAAATGCAACGCAATCCCTTTCTCAGAAGAGATATACAAAGACAGCAACAAATAAGAGAATTACCTGAAAGGCCTCAATATTTGAATGAATGAGGATAGAGGAGCACTGTAAAACACATCATACGTGTGTACCAGTATTAAGAGATTGTGCTAACTCTTACAAATTCTCATCTCAAACCAAAACCCTAGAAAAAAATTATCATAACATTCCGAAATAAAAAAATAGAGACAACTCAAATTCCACAAATAATGAACAGCAGATCAACAAATCAACTGAATATATAAGCAAAATCAAACAAAGCAAAAACCCTAATCCAATAAAAAAAAGCAAATTCGAACTGAGGAAGATAGAAAATCTGCATATTCTACATATTCCAGCAAAATTAAGGTTCAATTAGAGCAGAAATTTCGACAATAACACCTCCCCAAAGCTCACATTAACTGAATCCCCAAAAAAATCACAATAAACATAAACCCTAACACCCAAAAATTTGAAATAAATTTAAAATTAAAATTAAAACTAAAATCAGCCAAGAACCCTTACCCTAGGTGCTGGTCGGCGCCGGAGTGAGGCCGGAGTGAGGCCGAGTGCTGGTCGAAAGAAGGAGAGAAAGAGAACGCAAGAGAAAGAGGGAGAAAGGGAGAACGAAAGAAGGAGAGAGAAAGAGAAAGGGAGAACGCAAGAGAAAGGGAGTGAGGCCGGAGTGAGGCCGGAGTGAGGCCGGAGCGACGTTGACGGTGACGGTGAGCGACGTGCAACCACCACGCAACCACCACGAAAACAACAGCAGCGCAAGAGAGAGTGAGAGGGTGAGAGTTTTGGGGGTTTGAGCGACGAGAGAGTGAGAGAGTGAGAGTGGCCGGAGGCCGGAGGCCGGAGCGCCGCACGAGAGAGAGAGAGAGAGAGAGAGTGAGACGTGGGTTGGGGTTTGAGGGTTTGGAATCGTGGAGTGAGAGAGAGTAGAGGAGGTTGAGGGTCGAAATAAAAATAATGTCTGATATTATATGAGCGACTCGATTTTTATTTTTTTTAAAAAACATTAGCGACCGAAATTTCGGTCGCTAATATTTTTTTCCTTCGAAATTGGCCAAAATAGATTCCCTCCAACACTTTTTCTTTTAGCGACCGATTTATCGGTCGCTAATACTGATTTAGCGACCGATTTGTCGGTCGCTAATACTAGCGACCGACAAATCGGTCGCTAAATGAATATTAGCGACCGATAAATCATCGGTCGCTAATATCGGTCGCCCGAAGCCCAATTTCTAGTTGTGTTTGATTTACATCTTCAATGCTTCTTTTTTCTATAACCTCCCAGAAGACGGATCTTTGATGGTTACCAGTTGCAGAGCTTGCAAGTTTGGAGAGGGCATCGGCTTGGTTATTCTCTGATCTCGGGACTTGGGTGAGAATGAAGCCGTCTAAGCCTTCCACTTCTTTTCTGACCATTTGGAGGTACTTGATCATGTTCTCATCACGAGCCTCATAGCTTCCATTTACTTGACTTACAATCAACTGGGAGTCTGACATGGCTTCAATGAATTTTGCCCCAGCTGCTTTGCACATTTTGATTCCTGCTATGAGAGCCTCGTACTCAGCTTCATTGTTAGAGGCTTGAAAATTAAACCTCATTGCGTATTCATACACATCACCTTCTGGAGACTTGAACTGAATGCCCGCTCCGCAACCATTTTGTGTAGCCGAACCATCAACAAACAAGACCCAGTGAGTCTGCTGAGGCTCTTCTACATTAGGACGCGTCATTTCAACTACAAAATCGGCAAGTGCTTGCCCCTTTATAGCTTTTCTTGGCTCAAATTCAATATGATAGGCATTCAATTCAATTGCCCATCGTAGCATCCTCCCTGAAGTCTCCAGCTTTGAGAAAGGTTGTTTGAGTGGTTGGTCGGTGTAGACAATGATATGGTGAGCCACAAAATAAGGTCTGAGTTTTCTGCAAGCTGTGAACAGTGCAAGACCAAACTTCTCCACCGTTGAATAACGATGCTCAGCTCCTTGCAAAACGTGGCTGACGAAGTACACCGGCATTTGGATGCCCTCCCTCTCAGCTATGAGGACAGCCGAGAGAGCATGGTTGGAGACTGCCAAATAGAGGTATAAGGGCTCTCCTTCCATTGGGCTCACCAAACGAGGAAGAGAATGCAAATGCTCTTTAAGCTTTGAAAAGGCAGCTTCAGCTTCCTCAGTCCACTCAAACTTTGCCCTTTTCTTGATGGCATCGAAAAAATATTGACACTTATCTCCTGATTTTGACAAAAATCTTCCCAAAGCTGCCAGACATCCCGTAAGCTTCTGAACTTCTTTAACACTTCTTGGTGACGACATATCTAGGACAGCCTGGACCTTGTCCGGATTTGCTTCTATTCCCCTTTGATCAACAAAGTAGCCAAGGAACTTACCAGATGTCACTCCAAAAGTGCACTTCTTGGGGTTGAGCTTCATATTAAAATGTCGGAGAGTCTCAAAGGTCTCTCTCAAATCTGCTGGATGGCACTCTAGCGTTCTGCTTTTGATGATCATGTCATCAATGTAAGCCTCAACATTCCGACCAAGTTGTGCTGCAAAAATGGTGTTGACACACCTCTGGAAGGTGGCTGGAGCGTTCCGAAGACCAAATGGCATAACCCGATAGCAATACAGCCCATTATCTGTCACAAAAGCCGTTTTATCTTGGTCTTCTTCTTTGAGGGGGATTTGATGAAATCCCGAAAAGGCATCAACAAAACTTAGTGCCTGGTGTCCAGCAGTCGAGTCTACCAGCTTATCAATCTTAGGAAGAGGGAAGCTGTCCTTTGGGCAAGCCTTGTTTAAATCTGTGTAATCTACACACATTCGCCATGTACCATTGGGTTTTGGTACTAGGACTACGTTGGCCACCCATTCAGGTGTAGACACCTAAAAATGTCTCCCCAAAAGAGTAATCTGTGATGAAACATACCGCGTCTCGCGATTGTTTCGACTTAGAAAAGATGCTTTGAACTCACAAAAGTTGGAAATACGTGATGTCATACTCGGAACTATTGAGCAAAGGACAAATAAAAGGGGCAAAAACATTTTCTTTTATTTATTTTAATTATTTTCTATTTTTAGGTTTTCTTTTCTATTTTTAGGATTTTTAAAATAATTTATATTGGTGATCTCCTTACATTTTTCTGAGCTCACCAGTATTTTTAGATTATTTTTCTGATTTTTCTACATTTTTCTATGATTTTTATAAGTTTTTATACGCAGAAAATACAAAAAAAATACAAAATACACAAAAAATACTCCGGAAATACGTGGAACCTTCTAGAACACTCTAGAACTCCTTGCTTGGAGAGTAAGGGTGTCTAGGTGCGTCGAATCAAGGGAAATCGCGAAATAAAATCGGAGGAAATCAAAATATTTCGAGTTTTGGAAAAAAAATATACGGGAGAAGCTGCGTATATACGCAGAAGCCTGCGTATATACGCAGCCCCTCTGCGTATATACGCAGGCTACCTGCGTATATACGCAGACCTGCGTATATACGCAGGCCACCTGCGTATATACGCAGCTCCTCTGCGTATATACGCAGGGTTTTTCTCCCTCGTT